>WBNM01015572.1:0-84220 GCA_013399055.1 Ramphastos sulfuratus | reverse complement strand
GGCTCTGCAGCCAAAATTTAATTCAGTTTTAATTGATCTACTGTTAAAAGTTAAACTTCTAATACAATGGCTGTTGAATATTCACTTCTAATACCACAGAGAAGAGTGTCTTCAAAACAAAAGTCCTGGACTATATTTATTTATGTTGTAGAACAAAAAATTCTGCCATAATCTGTCAGAACTCGGAATAGTTAACTTTGGATATATGAACGAAGCACAGGGCAGTCATGAGCAAACAGTATCATGTAGTCATGAGCAAATTTTGACTGACACTTAGAAGAAAGTTCTGAGTCATCAGACTTTGAAAGAACCATTCAAGACTGGGAACAAGCAATCTAATGACTTTCATAGACTAGTTCATTCATAGAATGGTTTAGGCTGGATGAGACCTTAAAGATCATCTAAATCCACCCCTCCTGCCATGGGCAGGGCCACCTTCTACTAGACCAGACTGCTCAAGGCCTCATCCAACCTGGCTTTGAACATCTCCAGGGAAGAGGCATTCATGACCTGTTCCTAATATCCAGCCTAAATCTACCCTTGTCAAGTTTAAGCTGTTGTCTTGTCCTATCACTACAAACCCTTGTAATAGATTAATTCACACAATGGATTAGGTTGGAAGGGTCCTTAAAGATCATCTATCCTGTAAGGTGCTATTGCTTGTGGTTGCCTACAACTGGTAATTTGGAAGTTCTCTTCCTGTTCTGTGCTTGTATATAGATCAACAGCTCATGCTTTACCTGGCAAATTATTTATTAGGATTTTATGCTTATGCAAAGAAAACACAAGAAAAATGCTGATTTGCTACTCAACAAAGAAGCCAATCTATAGATTCATAATGTAGCAAAAACAATTTAATATCTCTTTGGCATTAAGCTTCACAGAAAGTTTAACTGCAAGCAGACATGATACAAACAAAACGGGATAACAACTAACTCTCTAATAGGAAGAGGAAAGGTTACATAGTGCTTAAATAACAGATATTCTCAGATCACGTATAGTGATTAACTTCATAGTTTGGTCTGCTTACTTTCAATCACTCTATCCTAAGTTCAGTGGAAAAGAAGGTGAATGTATGAAATTTGCAGATACCACAAAGCTGGAGAGACTGTAAATATCTTGGGGAGTAGGATTAAAATTCATTTATGTGTCCTGCAGATTGAAGAGTGGTCTGAAGAAGAAAGGATGACTTTACAATAGGTATAGGTGAAAAGCATTACAGAAAGGCAGGTACACCAAACTGCCCAAGTATGGAAGGTGATCAATTAATTAGGTAGCAATTATTCAGAAAATTATCTCAGGACTAAAGTGGAAAGTGGTGAGTTTGCAATGAATATGTCAACAATCTTACACTGTGAAAAAAGTAAATGGCAGAACTGAGATATATGAACAAGCACAACCAAAAAGATAGTAGGCATCTTCCTTATGATCTTTTCCAAATCAGTTATGCCTAAAGCAAGATCATGTGTTCAAGCAAAGGGATTATTTGGAAACATTTCAGAATACAAAGACTGATCTGGAAAGTAGCTCCTCTGGAGCAAGTCCAGATGAGGGCCATGAAGACGCTCAGAGGGCTGGAGCAGCTCTGCTATGAGGACAGGCTACAAGAGGTGGGGCTCTTCAGCCTGGAGAAGAGAAGGCTTTGAGGAAACCTTGTAGTAGCCTTCCAGAATCTGAAGGGGACCTACAAGAAAGCTGGGGAGGGACTATTTACAAGGTCTCACTCATAAGGACAGGACGAGAGTAATGGGTTTAAACTTGAAGTGGGGAAATTTAAACTAGATGTTGGGAAGAAGTTCTTTACAGTGAGAGTGGTAAAACACTGCAACAGGTTGCCCAGGGAGGCTGTGGATGCTCACTCCCTGGTGGTGTTCAAGGCTAGGTTGGATAAGGCCTTAAGTGACCTGTTCTAGTGGGTGGTGTCCCTGCCTGTGGTGAGGGGTTGGAATTAGATGATCTTTGAGGTCTCTTCCAACCTAAACCATTCTATGATTCTATGAAAATATGATCTATGAGAAAAGATTGAAAAGACTAGGATTAGTAACAAAAAAAAAAAAAAAAAAGAAAAAAGGAGAGGTGAGGGGTGAAGAGGGGTTTTATAAAGAGAAAAGTCTGTTACAAACAAGGGAAAAGAAACCCTATTCTTCAAATCATGTGATTAATATAACCAGGGATAATGCAGTTAAACTGCAGTAAGAAAGGTTGTGTTCAGGCATTAGGAATTAAGACATTTTATTGTAAAAGATTAGGAAAAGCCTGTGCAGGAAGATTATGAAGTTTGCTCTATTGGAGGTCAGCTATGAAGATATCTGTGAAGAATGACAAAAATATGGCTGATTCTGTTTTGGACAACAGGGATGGACTAGTTGACCTCCTGAAGTCCCTTTTAACTTTGCTCTTCTGCAATTAATAATGAATGATACTGAATATCGTTTGACTACTTTACAGAGAAACACTGAAAATATTTAAGAATTAGAAAAAATGGAAGAATACAGCTATTCTTTTCCAACAGACATATGAAGAAAATATTTAATGATATATTTCCAAGTAGTTACTCTACATATATAAGAAGTACTAATATTTCTGGAGAAGTTGAAGAAAAGACAGTTTTGCTTAGACAGCATTATTTGGTTTAATTCAGTGAGGACAGAAAAGCTAACACAAGTATGAATTTGGAAGAAAAATTCAACAGCTATTTTTTCTGGTGCTCAAAGATGTAACGAGCCTTTGATTAGTGTCACTTCTTGTTACATCAGTAAGGAATCACTTTACCATTACTGCATCACTTTACCATTGCTCACTTGTATTAGTAGATTTTGCACTCAGGCTTTTCTGGACTACTGATGGTACACCAAAGAGATCATGTAAAGCTTATTTTCTAAGAACAACATTACATGCATGCATAGTTAGCAATGTTTATTTATCTTTACAGGGCGCTTCCTATTTCCCATAAAGAACCTCATAAGTAGTGCTCTTTGCTTTCTAACAAACAAACTCCAATCTTTTATTTACTGGATTCAACAGAAGCAGTGTTTTAAAATAGTTTTAGATATTAGAGGACCATATATTAGCAAAGCTCCTCACCTCATTTAAATTCAACATAGATATTAAAGCATTCCCAATAAATGAGTTACACCAGGTAGCTACAGTTAACTGATCACAGGGTTTTCTTTTGTTTGATGGCATATTAGGGTTACAGTTAGAAATGCTTGTTATGGGTTTTCAAATATTGTGAAGGAAAATTATCATAGCAGGAAAGCAGTAAAACCATAAATTGCTAGAAGTTATCTCAGAGTGTTGCTTCAGCAGGTTGGGCGTTATGCCCAATAAGACTGAGTGGTACAGAAATCTACTGCCTCTGATACATGCTGGCAGGGATTTATGAGAGGCTTTTGAATGCAGCAAGGGGAAAAGCTTATGCAGGGAGAGGGGATGGGTTTCATGGACCAACTGAGGGCATTGATGCAGGGTATGTATGTAATGACTTACAGATATGCTTCAGCTCCTTTTCTCAGGGTGACTTTTACCCCCCACTTTCTCACTATCCTCCTGCCCTTTCACTTTCTCCTTCACAATAGAAATTCGCATTTGCCCCACAATAAAATCGTCTTCTTTCAAAGGCCTTGAAGAAAATTGCTCCTGTCACACATGCCTTCTTCCAGAAATAGTTTCTTCTTCTTCTCCAATTAAAGTTCATACATTATATAATCAGTAATATCTGCTTCAAATCAACATCTTCCATAGATCCTAGATTTCTCTACACTTGGATTTTGTCTGCTGGGTACATACAGTCTACATATTTTTGGCAGCTTTTTGATTATGTTCACTCCCTAACCAGCCTCTATTTCCCACCCTTTCTGTACCACAACTTCCCAGGCAATTATTTCTCCTTACTACTTTTCAAATCCCTTCCTTCCTAGCTGGCAAAATTAATCTTTTCCATGAAGAAAATGCCTTTTCTTTTTCTTCATCACTTCACTGTAATTTTTAATCAAGTATTTCAAAACTTCCAGTTTTCAGTGAAATTAAATAATCACTAGTTCTAAGAATGCTTCCTGAAAGTTTAGAATTGTTCAAGCAAAGTATATTCAGGTTCTCACATGACCTGTAGAAAAACAGGTATGCCATGAAACAAGCTTTGAGACCTGGTTTTGCCATACTCACAGAATAATTTTGTACCTCCACAGTTACTTGTTTTTAGGTGCTAGAAAAATGTGAGAAGCTTTACTTACTTCAGTTGATAAATCTGCACGTAGGAAAATGTAGATTAAGAAATTCAAGTGTGTCACATTTTCCACACGTACACAATTTCCCCATATCCGTGATCTCAGTGGCTCATTTTTCATGGGTAGTTTTCATTAAATAAACATGTTTCAGCATTCTTTCTACACTTATTTATAGTTTTCCATGTTTCTGTATCATTGTATTAGCAATGATAAATCACTAATACAATGGAATGAATGATGTTTTTGTTAAAAATGCATTGCTTTTGCCTCTATGAAGAAATTTCATATTCTACAGAATGTGAAAAGACCTCAAAGAAGACATTAAAAATACCATTTAAAGTTGTGAACTTGAAGTGCAGAAAGAGAATTCAACCTTTCTTTTTGAAAAACCGATGCATTTAATCAAAGGTCTAATTCTTTCTAAAGCTTCAATTTTCCCAACTTCTCAGAGCAGTGTTACAGCTGAAATGCTGTCAGCTAGTGCTTTATGAAATTCCATTGACACAGCAGCCAGTTAAAATAATGTTCTTTCACTTAACCACATTTAACTGAGATAAAGCAACACAAGATTTAATAGCTTCCAGCCCTGCTCAGTGATGGAGTGGCTAGCCCAGACAGCAACAGAATGTCACAGGTTCATTCAAAGGGCATGGTGTACATAAACCCTCTCACATAGTCACGGGCCAGAAGTAGATTTGATTTGACTAGGTGAAACTATACTAGAGTTATGGTTGATTGTAACAACTTTGGATTTAGCTGAGAGCTAGAATAACAGGAAGAGACCATGTACAATCTGCTCTAACAGTTTGCAGCACTCCTACTTTAGCCCATGAATGAAGACTGGAATAGAGGAGACATGTTGGAAACAGACAGTTATTAAGCAAATATTAATTATGAGTGGAAATAACCTTAAAAGCTTGTAACAAGAAAATTGTATAGGCATGATTTCACTCAAAGGTATCCCAATATCATGTCCAAAGAAAAAGAAAAAAAAATAAAAGGTGTAAGGTCACAATGTTAAATACTATCACTGATTGTCAAGATAAATTACATAACCAAAATATTATGACTAGCCACACTTTTCACTATGTCAAGACCAATGATGAGGAGGTAAGAAAACAAAGGTAAGTTGTGATTACAGGGCTCAGCAATTCCTTACAATGCTCAGATTTTGCCTATGTGATGAATATTTCAGATACTTCCTTCACATTCTTCACTGACAAGGAGAAAAGATGCATTTTGCATCTGCTAAAGACTTCTGATTGGCATGTATGTTGAAAGACTGGCCCAAGATTGAAAGACAGAGTGTTCTTCAAAAGCTGCAGCCATGAAATATTTATTATTTTCTCTTTCACAGAAATGCATTTGATGACTATCTGACATAAAGTGCCACTAATAGCTCTGGACAAAATTACATGGCTCTAAAGACTATTAAAACTATTATTCTTGGAGGGTGGAAAACGTTCTGTTTGACACATATGATCACAATAGTATTAGCAAGGGTTTGTTTACAACCTACCCTGAAAACAATGCAGTACTTGATCAAGTGCTTACTGCACTGGCAAATTTGAATCTGACAATCACAAATGGCAACAGTGATATTTGTGATATATTTAGTAGGTATTTTACCTCACAAGCTTTTGAATGAGCTGTTTATTAATTTTTTTGAAACTTTAAGTATTCAGCTAAGGGCAAGTGAATATTAAAGACACTGTTCAAAATCTGTTTTGTTTGTATCTAAGTGTATATATTTTATAGAGTAAGTCATAGGCATATGAATCCTCAAGTGTTATTCTAAATCTCTGAAGTCAGCTGAAAAGCAGACACTCATACATACATAATGTCTTGCATGACAACCTGAAAATTATGTGAAAACAAAAAGCTCCTTTGTAGAAGTCTAACTAAAATTTTCTGATAAAAAAGACCGAGAAGACATTAATGTGTCATAGAAATCATCATATTACTTATTTTACATGAAATCTTGTAGGACACTTTTATCTGCAAATGTTATAAAATATTAAATGCCTTATAAAAACTTAGAAATCTGGTAAAATGCTAAAATACTAACAAGCAAAATGAATACAGTTATCATTCTGTAAACCACATCATCTCAATATCCATTTACAGTCATATGTGTTTCATAAACCTTCTCTTACTGCAAATCCCTCAGCTGTATTTGTCATTGAATTGCCTGATTCTCATTATCAGTGTCTGAAGAAATGCAGTATCGTCAATAGAGCACTTTCCGAAGCGGCCTAAAAATACATTCCTGGGAATTCAGTTTCTCTTTCCCTTCTGAAGGGGTTACTGCTGTGTTAAATACTTTTCTTTTGCCAAGCAGCCAGAATAAAGCTGAAAAAATATCAAGCCAAAGTAAGCAGTGGCATCATGCCCAAATCAATCAGAGACATTACCTTTTAAGTATTGAGTTGAAACTAGCAGACTACAGTTTAATAGTTTTGGAGGTGGGTTTTGGGGTTTTTTTTGGAAATTTACTTTTCTTAAAAGGCCTTTTAATATACTGTAGGAAGTCATTCAATCCTTGCATTTGGAGTGAAGTATACTGCTCATTTTGCACACGTGCACCTTCTGAAAAAATAATAGCACTGCATGAGTCTGCAATTTTAAAACACTACACGAGAAGGAAAGGCTACTACATGAAGTGACAGTAAATATTGCTTCCTCTTGATTAAGATGTCCTCTCAATAGGCTGCTAGATTTGCTGTGAATATTTTGTGAAAGGGACAATACTTACTACTGGAATTTGGCACTTTTGTCATTCAGTGTACCAGAAATTTGTTTAAGTTATTAAGATTTCAATCTAATGATTCTTACATGGTTAAATATCCATATTTGACAGTAAACATGGATTGTTATTTCATTCTATAGGCTGAAACTACATTTTTATGAGCAGTATAACTGTAAGGTTTGACATATGTATCCTATATTGATTTGCTATTCCATAGGAGATTGAATAGAGTATTTCAACCACCATATTTTAGGCAGAACAATAAAATTGGCCATTTTTGTCTTGCAACAGTCTGTAAATATCTTACAGTATCACAGTATAGCAAGGTTGGAAGAGACCTCAAAGATCATCAAGTCCAACCCACTACCACAGACCTCAAGACTAGACCATGGCACCGTGCCACGTCCAAACCTGCCTTGAACACCTCCAGGGACGGTGACTCCACCACCTCCCTGGGCAGCCCATTCTTCAGCAGCTAAGCCTTAGTGTGCCTATGAGTAGGTGTTTGAACCTCGGAAGGCGAAAGACATGGTGAAAAGGATGGACAGGAGAGTCTGTTCAAGAAGTCTCTGACAAGTGAGGGACTGTGTTGGTTGGGATTTTTTGTTTTGTTTTGGGTTTTCTTTTTCCAAAGAGCAAGAAAGGAATTAACTGAATCTGTTAGTAATATCCTACAGCTTGCAAGATCATCATCATCTTGGGTGAGGTCTCGCCACCCAGCTGGATAGGGGACCAAGCCATGGAATTCAAGAACTGCAAACTGTGAGTGAGGTTTTACTGCAGGAGGCGGCCAGCTGGCCTACACTTGCTTCACCAAGAAACCAAACAGAAGAGTAAACAGTTATGGTTCCATGGCGGGGATGGGGTAATTAAATATTGTATGTTGCAGTGTTTCCCTGCTGTTCTTTTTGTTTCTCCTTTTAATATCTGATTCATATTTGCAAGGATAGAAAATCAGCTGACTGAACAACAGAAAGACTGCTTTAATTTTACCAATTTTCTATGTGGGAGTTTGAGTTGCTGTTTATTACTCTTGAAATTTGAGACTGGCTTGTTGTTGCTGCTAGTCATCATGCATCTAAGTGGGTGACAAGGCTGGTTTGAATGCTGACTGTGAATGATTGGTCATAAACAACCAAGTGAAAATCAGCTGTATCAACTGTAAACCCACACAAGTACCTATGTAGGTAGTAATGTCCATTGTCCATGACTTCTGGAGTTTCTTTCCTTTTTTTCTGCCTTGTTCGAGAATTATCTCATGGAGTTTAAAGTATGCCTTATCAAGGTTTGTAAACCTCTGCAATATTCTTAAATCTACTTTTATCTCTAGCTACATAGTTTTTATTGAGTTGGTCACTATTTTGGGATATTATAGATTTTCTGTGAGAAAAACATAGTACTTCTATACATTGTAAAAATCTAAGTATATATACTACTAATAAATATTTATCACTTAATA
The DNA here is from genome assembly GCA_013399055.1 of Ramphastos sulfuratus. Classification (NCBI taxonomy): domain Eukaryota; kingdom Metazoa; phylum Chordata; class Aves; order Piciformes; family Ramphastidae; genus Ramphastos; species Ramphastos sulfuratus. Next base: position 75,786 of record WBNM01015572.1, on the reverse strand, counting down.
TATAATATCTATTGATGTTGGAAATTGCTATGATAGTTAGTATATAACTAGCACAAACTGCTGCATGTGCAGCACTTCAACTATACATTTTTAATTTAATTTCTTACATTACTTCAGTTCTATTTGTAGGCAGAGAAGCAATGCAAGAGACAATGCAAAGACTCCAAAGTCAATGGAAGATTTGCACTCCCATTGTGATAACCAATCAGACACTGCTACATTGAATGGGTGATTCATTTCTGTGACAGTTTCAGGATTCACAGCTGGTAACAGAACCACAGTACTGCTGAAAACATCTGGGTTAAACAAACAAAAAAAAAAGACAGACAGTGCCATGCTTTAGGCATATAGCAAACTGGATCAATAATTTTATCCAAGTTTTGTAAAACTACTCTTTATTTTACATAGGGAACATGATGCTATTTACTTGTGTTGAATGTCCTGTGCATTGCTGACTCATACATGCTTCTTTTCTAGACATATTTCCTGATGTTTGTTTTGGACTGCATGATGGATGAAAGCCACATGGCAGAATCTTGATACAGAGAACTAAATACTGTGCTCACCAATGTAGGAGGCACTTCATAGCAGCCAAAGAAATCTACTGCTGGATGTATTACAGGAAGTATTGCTTCAACTGTGGCCAAAGGCTATGTACATCATCAGCAATCAAAGCATCTCAACAGAAAGAAAACTGCAAAATCAAACTGCTGCTGCTGCTCAGGTCCCAATGCCTGCATTAGACCCTTCATGGAAGAAACAGTTCTCAGGATGAGCATTAGACTAGTTCCATGGACTGAATGTCCATTACAGTGGCAGTGCCTCAGGTGTGCTTTGGTGCATTTTCTAGCTCAGTTTTAATCCATTTCAGACATTCTGAATATGAACCAAATCTGAACAGTGGGTTGGACCAATCAGGAGATTTAATTCAAAAGCACACATCTTGATCTCAACAAACCCACTAATTTAGGGTCCTAGAAAGACTATAATCTCATGGTCTCCTTTGATTTTCACTGCTTTTGCACACTTGACTTGCAAGAATAAAAGTACTTTTTTATCCTTTATGATATTATGCCTAAAAATCTCTACATAGTCTTTGTTTGAATAATCTACCTATGATTACTTCTGGACTGCATGACTGAAACATTTTTTTCCTGGATCTAGTTGGAATAACAGGCTGAATGCAGTAATAAAGTGCTGCTAGATTTCTAAGTATCTTGATGGTGGCTGACCATGATGCAGGAAGCCACTGGTTTCTTCCAGGTGAAATATTTTTCAAGACCCGATTCATGTTTCTTTCAGGTCAACCAAAGGTTTCTATCCAGACTTAAACAGGCATATTAATTATGAAAATTGTTCCTTTTCCAGTTCATCTGTTTGGGTCACTCTAACACTGGAACAAGATCTGCATGAGAGGAATGCCTATGATATTGTCCTCACACACATGCCAGAACACGCTGCTCCACAGACCACTTTTGGGCATCCTCCTTCATGAGATCTTCTAACCACGGGCAATGGTGTTTTTCACAACCATTCACATTTCATTCTCATTGCAGGAGAAGATGGACGTAACTGTCATCAAGCCAAAGTTGGGTTGTATTTGTCTAGAAGATCAACAGCATAGAATAGGAAAGTAAAACTCTTCCAGTAAGTCACCTATTTCTAATGAGTCTTCTCCCCTGAAACTGTATTTTTGAGTCACGATAGTCATATTTACAAAAAAGATTGTAAGCTTCTTTATTTCTTTTGCTGTCTGTGTTTATGAAACCAGAAACACTGTACCAGCAGCCAAATTTTCAGTCCTTCCTTTCTCTTGTCTTGCCTTTCTTTTTTGATGCCAGTAAATAATACACTATTTGCCCTGAGAAAGGCATATGCAAATTAAAAGGAATGCATCCAATGCTATAAGCACTTTTTGCTTTGGGAATAAACTATTACTGCAAATCAAGTGTGCAAAAGCACTGAAAATCAAAGGAGACCATGAGATAGTCTTTCCAGGCCTCTGAATTAGTGGTTTTGTTGAGATCAAAACGTGTACTTTTGAATTAAATCTCCTGATTGGTCCAACCCACTGTTCAGATTTGCTTACTTTGTAAAGGATATGCTCTTCAAAATAATATAATTAACATTTTCTCCTATGGAAAAGTAATGGGCTGCAATTGAAGTCTCAGTCAATATTTATTGTGACTGATATTGTAATAGTGATAAAATCAGTAAGTCATCCCTTTTAAAGATAGCTATCCTTACTGAAATATTTTTCCTCTGCATGAGATGAATACTGACAAATAAGTCCCTAATGGATTGCAAAGACCCTCTAGGAGTTCCACTAGTCCCTTAAAGACTTCTTATTTTCCTTTCTTTTTGACAGAGATTTATTAGGTGAAAACAGCCATCATGATATCGTAACTGTGTTTATGATAGAAATATCTTTTTCAAAGATGTCCATTAAACTCTAGAACACTGCTACTCACATTTTCACTGTTTCTGTAGATAGATCCCCTTGCTTATTGGCCTTTTATTCTCACTTTGGATTTAATAACCTGTTTTGTTTCACAGGAGAGCAACAAGAACGAGGTAATTTAGCTAAGAATGAATCCATTAATTACTTAGAAGATTACTTTGAAGATCAAAGACTCAGAATGGCATTGGATCCTTACTGAAAGCCAGTAGAGAATTAAGCATGGGCTTTATATGCACAAGTGCAATGGAGAAAGTGTACAAGTATCCTCTATATTGCCTATGCCTATACACTAAGCTTCTGATACAGTCAGTTTGAGTAATCCAATTCAAAGACAACGCATGTATAGCTCAGAATGGACAGTTCTTCATCCAGAACCAGGAGAGAGAGTTGGGAGGAAATTGAAACATTTGTAAATCTTTAAAAACCTAATTGATAAAGTATAGTAAAAGTCCAACTAGACCTTGAAATGCACAGGGATTTTATCTAACTCTTAAAGCATTTTTTCTTTTTGATTGGCATCCCTTTTCTCTTCCCTGATTTCAGCTTGTGATAATAAATCTTTATGCAACAGCTGAGTCTTCCTAAGTGTACTGGTTTATTGGGTTTCTCCATAGAAGATGAGACCCATAATTGAGTTTCAGACAAAAAAACCCCAAACAACAACCCCCCCCAATAATAACAAAAATTACCCCCCAAACAAACTAAACCAAACCAAAAACCCCAAAATAACCCCCCCCAAAAGCCACCCAAACCAAACATCAAACCCAAAAAGAAGTCTTCACTGTTCTCAGACTTTTTCTCACATGTTCTCAGAAACTCCCGAAGTGGCAAAACTTGGAGTTGAATACATATCCTTTTTATTATAGATTTTCTGTGCCCAGTGTAATAAGCCAGCTTATGACTGTTTATATTGCTGAAACCACCTTTCTTCTCACTGTCAGATAGCATGTTAGCCAAGGAGCCAAAGAAAGGTTCAAAAAAAGGTGAGACCACACACCAAGAATAGAATCTCATTTCCTCCCTGGTTTATTCTTATGTTCAAACCCTCTAAATACAAATAAAGGTTTTACTGAGCTTTTTAGAGAAGAATTACGCTCCCAGATTTGGATGAAAATTGGAAGACAACTTAATTTAAGTGAGGAAGTAGTAATGCCAAAATTTTCATATCATCTGTGTAAAAATATTAGGTATACGGAATGAAACCAAAACTATGTATGAAAAGAAAATTCATTACTTAAGACAAAGTATTGATTTTTTGGGGTGGAAAGAGGATGGATAGCCTCCTTACAGCTCTTTAAAGAAACTGCATATGATTGATAAAATTTCATCTGTCTTTGTATTAAAAAAAATTGTAGCAAAGAATTTTTTTTTGTTTTTTATTTGTAAGAAGTTTGAAATAACTAGTACTATTAAGTAAATTTACACATATTCTTGCTATTGTTTGTGTATAAGACTGAAATTCAGGAAAAATACAACTTATTCACATTTCCACTAATGGAATTTAATGATTTAAATTAAAAAAATTTCTTTGTGAGTTGATTCCATTATATATGTTCCAGTTAGTTAATTTTCTTTCTTTTTCCCATCTGTTATCTGCCATATCTATCTTGTGACAAATATATAGAAAAGATGTCACTTCCTGCTATGGAGAAGTTCCTAGCAGAGTTGCAACCTTCTTAACGTATTTTCAGGATATCTTTTGTACCTTTTTATTATCATAAATTGCTGAAGTGGTCAGAATTGTGTCACCTGTTAAGATAGCATCTCCCTCCTTAAAATAGTTTTTTTTTCCAAAGCTAATTCTGAAAATCAGCTAAAGAAAGTCCAGAGCAGATAAATTGAAGTGACAAAGAAGAAAATGAGGCCTTAAGACCCCCTTCCTCTCATTTAAAATCATTACATGGGGTATTTATTCATTGTTTCATATGTAGATAATCCTTTGCAAACAGTAAAGAACTAGAAATTAGAAAAATAGCAAGCAATAATACCACTGAGAGTAATTTATTTGGGCTTCACTTACCTAAAATTACTACAATTATTAAAAGTGTTGGAAAGAAATAATGAAACACTACATTGTCTCTGCAAAGATGTACAAATTACATTTCCTGCTACAGAAATTGTTTGAGAGACATAAAAGTCTATTATGTCATGGTTCAGAAACAATTTGCCTTCAATTTAATAGCAAATCAGATTCATACACTATCATTTATTGGCAATTGGAAAGGAAAAAAAAAATAGAAGAGATTCTCTGTGTCCAGAGTCTGGTTCTTAAAATTAATGTGTTTTGCCAATAGTTTTCCTGTGAGTATATGGTGGCCCAGTGATCCTCTAACAACTCTGGATCAGCTGAGGCCATGCTGTGGTTCAGTGTTTCCATTCATGCACAGCAGATCATGACCACTAAGGCTATAACACTCTTCAGAAGAAGTTTTCTAGGAAGAGCTGTGCCATAGCAAAGAGATTTTGATAAAATCTCGATTCATGATGCAAACTGTGATGTTGATGTGAAAAAAAATGTAACTGATGACCCGTCAATGACCATTTCCATAATCATCATGCCACCAGTAATTTACCAAGGTAGTGTCCCTGATGTCACACAGCCTTGGTAACTGAGGGGCAGAAGCACAAGCTGCAGTTTTAAATTGTATTGCTAAGAATATCTGAAAATATTTCCAACAGCAAGATAATCAATATGATGCTCAAAGCAAATAAAGATCAGCCAGGATTGTGATGCAGTACTTGAAGCAAAAATTTTCCCTAGAAAAAAGTGATGATTTTCTCCTTGGAAGATTTAAATGAGAATTTTCTTGTCAGATGGTTTAGCATAATTTGCCAGTATGCTCTGGAACAAAATAACTTGCTGGGTAAAGCTATCTGTCAAAGAAACTCCTATTAACTCTACCAGATTCTTTAAAAATACGTGTATTTCCTCTTTCTGTGTTATTAAATATCAACAGCAGCTTAGTGATTTTTGGTTTGCTTCTTATTGTGTTAGCACACTAGAAAAACACCACATATGAAAGCTTCTATTATTTGAAAAATGTTTTACAATGACATGCCTTCTTCCTGTACACAAAACATTAATGTAAAATGAACTCTCAATTGCTACAGTTACCTTTGTGTCAGGCATAAATAAAAGACCAAAATATATACATATACAACGTGGATATGAATTAGTACTCTTTTTGGTATCCACTACATCTAATTTATGCATTTTAACTTTACATTTCTAAATCAAGAGCCAAGTTCAGCAGGCAGCCAGTGGAAAGAGACAGGCTGTGCTACCGTACAGTGTAGAGCATGACTGCTTGAATTGGCTTCTAGAGCAGCCTCCCTCTCTCCGATGACTATAGAGAGAGTTTAGTGAAACTAACTTATACATACTCCTTAAATTAGATACCTAAAGCAGATGGACTGAACACCTGTCTTTGTTTTCCACAGAAGTTTTATTACATTTGGCTTTGAGGAAGGTCTTTTGCTATAGGAGAGGATTATGCTCACCAGAACGATGTATTAAAAATATTGTAACAATAACCTGTTACAGATAAGTTCATCCCCCGAATTCTTTTCCCCTCTTTTTAATTTTCAGTTTCCAAATGTCAGGTTCATACTTTAGATAAGGAAGAACATCTTCCTTTGATCTGTAGTTTCTAAGCTGTCCTGTTTCCACAAAATATATACAGTTCTGTGGGCTCAATTCCAATGCAATATTCCAAAAAGTTTGGCATAAAATCTAAATTACAGACACACGAACACTTCTTCTGCCTTAAAGCAATGGGAAAAATAGATATTACCAAGCAATTTTCTTGAATGTTTTCTGGCTAAAATGACAGTGAAACTTCTATACGAAGAGCTTCAGGGTTTTAGACAAATATTTAAATTTACAATTATTAGTTAATTTCTAAAATTCCCTGCAGTAATAGACAATAAACATAGAATAACTGTATATAACCAGACTCACAATACATCCTATTCTGATGCCAAGTCTTTTTCCTGCTGTATAAATTCAATTATATTTTGCTGGCTCGCTCACACAAGAGCCTTAAGTAGCTTGGACAATAAGAAATCAGAACTGGTCTTTTGGAAGAGAGAGGGCATAGTAAATATAGACACAATGACTACAAGATGAATAGCTGTGTTACTTTGTTCTTCCCATTTCCAGATAACAAAAGTCAGAACCATTCTCAGCTCCTGGCTTTTTCAGAAGTAGGTGGATAACTCCACTGGCTGCAGGCAAGTAGACCCAGCATCCTGGCTACGGAGGCTGACAGGAGTCAGCCATGACTTGGCTGCTGATGTACAAGAGTATGTGCAGCCGGTCTGTGAAACCTGTATTCCAGTAATGGAATTCAACTACATAAAACAATGTTTTTTATGATCTTAATTTTGTAAAGGATTCATACATGCTAAAATTCTACAGAATATCCAGAAAATTTTCCAGCAGTTAAAAGAATGAATGGCAGCTACCATACAGTTTGGGGATTTGTCATTTAGAAGGTGTTCTGGCAGTGACTGACTATACACTCAGGGTGATGGGGGCAGAAAGGGTCAACTACATTTCCTGGAGGGGTAAGTGTTACAGACTTTAACAAGAACACAAAGGTGAATTCTTCTAGCAGTTAATAAAAAATTTCCAAATTGCTGTAATAAAAATAGATAGTCCTCTGTTCTAAGGACACAGAGCTGTCCAGTACTGTTAACAGTAGCATCAATCTTAGCTGTTTTTTGTAACTGGGGTGTGTGTAATTTTTTATGAAAAAATGCAAATGATTGTACTTCACATATGCCTGAAGTGGCCAGGCAGTTGGATGAGATCATTGTAGATCTTTTCCATCTGAAATAATTCTTACTCTATTCTATTCTATTCTATCCTATTCTATCCTATTCTAATTTCTATTGTGTTCTCTCAATTTTTTGTAAAATTGGAGAAGGTGCAATGAGTCTTTATTGCTGTTAGTGATGAAGTGTTTTCCACTAAGCACATTAATTCCGGGACTTTTAGTGTACCTCATTTCTAGGATCTTGGAGAGCCTTCATAAGCCACATTTAAATTGGTTGACCTGCATAACCGAATGGTCCCAAATGTCCACAGCAACCTGCCTCTCTTTTATACAACTGTTCCCTGTAATCTTTCATTTACTTGTTTCAGTTGAACTTCAGATTACTCAGCCCCTTTTGGGATGAGGTTATTGATAAAGAGATTTAACGGTTTTTGTTTTTAAAGGAATGTGCTGTTTCTATTAATGAATAATGTTGCTCTCTCTACAATTTTGTACTCCTTGGAAATAAACCAGATATTTACTGCTGACTGTTAAGTAAACAAGCTTATGATTTAATGAAGGCATAATAAATATCTTTCTTTTCTTTATGAAAGAACAAAATCCTTGTCTAACATCTTGTGATCTAGGCTGGAAACAAAATTTCTGTGACAAATGAACACTCATTATCTGCAGAGATTAGAAACCTACTTAAAACAAATCAAAACCAGTCAATATTTATGCACTAGTTTTGCTCTTGGATAAAGTGAATAAATGAAATTTATTCATGAAATGAATAAATTTAGACGTGAAATTTTTGAAAAAGAAAAGCTTCAGCCCACAACAAGAACACGTAAATTAAGAGGGAGTTGTTGGGAACAATCAGTTTTCCAAATGCTCTTATACACAGACCAAGCAGGCCCAGTGCAGAAATTTGAAAAAGACCAGATTAAAATATAGATGCTAAGTCAGTCTTGTAAACTTCGGGTGCATTCTTCAGTGAATAAATAGAATATATTTCCACACAAACGTAATCACAATGCTATATTACTTGACTAGAATAGTCAACTTTTCTTTAAGCTAATCTCTCACAATTTTCTGGTTGTTCATGTTTCAGGTACAGTTTTACTTAAGAGAAGATTCAAGAGAAGGTATTTCAAACTAATCTCCAAATACCGATAAACTGAAACCCCGCCACAAAAAACAAACAAAAAACCACCACCCTTTCTGTTACTTTGTGTTAATGTCAGAAAATTATATTCTACTATCTGACAATATATATTCAAAATGCCTAGAAGTCATCAGATATTTGTTTAAAACAAAAACAAGTGCTAGTAGCAGAACAAGGCAGAAAGCAATTATATTGATATATAGAACAAAAAATAAAAGACGCTTTCCTAATGGTTCTGGTTTAGATGCTTGTTTCTTTCAAAAGCCATGCAAAGCTGTAGAAATAATCCTCTACATCTATCAACTGGTTTGATTAATCTCCTCAAAAAAATATAAGTAATGATTCACAGAAAACCCAGACAATATCTGTGTAATGTCATACGGCAAGGCCCAGAAGAATAGGGAATACATCACTTTTAAGGATGACATCATGTTCCATTAGCCTGAGTTTGGCCTGACTTTTTAAACGGCTTTTAAAAATATATTTGAATTTTTGAACACATTAAAGAAACACCACAATGCTTTTCAGATTATAAGTATGTAAAGTACATTTTTTTTTCTGTAGCATAATTGAAACCTAATTAATCTTTTTCCCCAGAGATCTTTTAGAGTTGGGAGTAGTAACTATCATAGGAAGATGACTCAGTAATGAGAGACATTTCCATTTGCAAATATTTCCTCTGGAAATTTTCAATGGAATTTTTGGATATACATTGCAACAACTTGACCTAAATGTTTTGACTGTGCATTACACATGCCATTCAACCTCTATTTCCACATATAACAGACCAAGGAAAAAAAAAATTACTCAGTAATGTGGGTTTTGAAGACATGTATTAATTAGTATTTCAGCTATATTTGAGAAGTACTATATAGTATCTTAACTGAAATTTTCATGAAATCCTAAACAATGCCTTGGGAAATAATAGCAGAGTTTTTTTTGTCATTGTCTCTTAATAAAATGGCACATTCGTATGAAAACAATATGTGAAGGTAATTTACTGGGGAGAGGAGAATAAAACCAGCTTTTTATTTTTCTCTAGCTCTTAATAATATTACAGATTTATATGAGGACAATATATGAAGAAATTTTATTGGAGAGTAGAAATTGAAGCATAAAAGTATTTTTCAGAGAACAAAGGAAAAGCCTTATTTATTTGACAGCAAAAACTGTAGTGCATGCATAGGACAAGAAGTGTATTCAAATCCTCTCAGAGCATTTAGTCTGCTATAACTTCATATTGGTTACACATTATTAGCTAAAATAACAACAAAGATTAAACTGTCTAACTCTCCTAGCTATTTTTTTTCCCCCAAAACCATTTTGTATGTTCTCTGTGTCATTTTAAGTTTTATAGTCACATGGAAAAATACTAAGAAATCTACCATAAGCTTGGTTTTAGATGTGTTATACAAATGTCCAGTTATCCAGTACTGGTGCTTTGAACACCTTTCCTTCAAGCCTTCAAAAGGCACTGCTTTTAGATTTGTATTGATTCTTAAAGTAGCTTTCTACTGGAAGAAGTTAAAACAAGGGTTGTTCTACTGTCTTGCTTTATGACATACACAAATGAAGACCACTATATGCTCCACATGTCTCTACCTGTGAACAAAGAATTTTATCCCCAGAACATACATGTGGAAAGTTGTATCTGCTAAGTATTCTATCACTTAATTTTTTTAAAATAAGTCAGCAAAACTGAAAATGAAATGGTAAAATATATTCTAACTGTCTCAAAATTTTCCTAAATAACATGTAAACAATATAATCCTAATGAAAGTTAGGTCAGTGCTAAGAAAATTGAAAAATGACCTTGCCATGTAAGACAGAAAATAACACCTCTTAGAAATCTGAAAAGAAGTTGCTTTCTACATGCTAGTACGTTTTTCACATTCATCTTCCAAAATTTTCAATTTGCCTCAAAACAGTATGCAATTTAAAGCTTAGAAATTAATTTTGTACAGTTAAATGATTCCTTTTGGTATGGCAGCAATAGTCACTAGTTAATTATGGCCTACTTTTTCCTGCTTCACACTTCTCCATTTGCAGAGATAATATTTTTTAATTTGTTCTTTTTTTTATTATAAAAACCCCAAACCAACAAAACTTTCTGGGAGGTGGGGGGCTAGTTTTTTTATTTTGTTTTTCAATGTTAAATAATTATGACAAGTGAAGATTACGTTTGTCTAACATTTTAAAAAAGGTTCTAGCACTCTGATCTCATTCTTCAGACTCAAAAGAAAACCAGAAAAAAATCATACCTTCTGCTTGTGTATTCTTTTTAGTTGAAGGGCAATGTTTAGTTACACTAGCTCACACAGGCATTTGTGTATATTTTAAATAATGATAAAAACACATAAAATGTGTTATGTGTATATTGCAAATAGTCTCATTAAAATGTACATATATTTCTTTTAATATGGCTAATAACAATCTTGCACTTGTTAAGTCACAGCTACTTAATTTTCACATCTCTCTAGGTACTCAAGAACACCAAATTATCAACATTACTGTTCTCACATCACACACAACAGTTCCTGCCTCAATGCTTCCAACTGGTAGGCATCTGCTCTTGGGTAACACTTGAGTAGTAAAGTCTGGTTGGCAGAGCAACACTGCATGCCTCAGAGGCTTTCCTCTGTTTTCCAATGGTTTTTACTCATTTCTGTGTTCAATAGTCTTCTGAACTTGCTCTACAAACCAGCAATTACTGGTGACTCAATGACATCTTAATCACTACAGTTTTAAATACCTATTCATATAAAAATACTACCTCAATAATTTAAAAAGAAGTGATTATAGAATTGTTCCCAAAGAGGAAATGGCTACATGAATAAAGAAAAATTAAGGGTTCTTAAATTCGTACGTCATCTCTTTACAGATCCTAGTCAATTCACAGTGAAGCTGATAGGTCTTCTTCATAAATTCTCAGAGAAATGATATGGGTATTTTTTTCTGAAGGTACTGAAATATCCCTGAAGTTCTCCCTAAACAAGGTATTTAGATGAGAACACTTAATTACAGGTCTTTCATTTATTTCTTATGTAACTTTTCATTTTGCATAACATAATAAAAGCTGTTCTGTATAGCTTTATTAAAGGTCCAAGAAGAACTAATGGGACTGTCTAGGACTGACAGGTGAAGTTCTAGGAAGACTGATTTAGTCTTTTATGTACCTGAGGTGGCTAACCAGAAATAAAAGGAACTTTATCACATGGTGTTTTGGGGTTTTTTTCCTCCTTTTTTTTTTTCAGATGGCATCCTGAAATAAACACGCCAAAACTCTGCTTTGCTGACTGCGTCATCAGAGCTTGCAAATGCTAGCACTTCTCTGACAGGCATTGTGAATCACAGTTATTTTTTTCTCCCAGTGTCTACGAGGTCTGCCACCTGAACTGGCATAGTATGTAAGTGCCATCAACTTCTCCTCAGGGCTTACAAGCTATACGCGCTCTTTCAGAAGAATCTGAAAATGTTGTGAACCATAACTATGTTTCTGAGAGGACTTACAAGTTCCGCCATCTGTGCCTGCAGTGCTTTAGTGCATCATAATATGGATATGGAGATATTTTCATCATGGGGTTTACGATCTCTACCAGCTGCATCAGCAGAGATTGTTAGTGCTGTGAACCACAACCATTTATCTCTCAGCACAGATGCCTGCTTTACTTTTTCATCTTAATAGTCTCTATCTGCTTGACCCACTGCTATACATACATGTATATTTTTCAGCAGAAGAGAAAGCAAAAGCCCCAAAATGATAGTTTAAGGCAGATATTTAATCACTGCAGATCTGTACATATCCCCAAATATTTATGTACGTTTAACTATGCCCTGTCTAGGCTGAGAATTTGCTGCAAATGCAATTACTGCAATAGCTATACCACTTGTAACACTTTTTGTAGTCTGACAAAGCTTCAGCTTTTGCTGTTGTTCACAGATTTTGAGAAAGCACGTCCTTTTGTAAATAGAAATTTATTCTGTCTCCGTAGTGTTCTGACATCTTAGGACTACCTCCAGTTTAGACAATGCTCTGAAAAAACTGCCGTTATGAAGCAAACACTTGCACTCATTAGACATCTTAAGGGACCTTTCACACTTGGCAATACATCACTACTCTCCCTACATTGGCCCTGAGAAAGAAAACGTGTTGGGTGCTGAAGAGGAATCATGGCAAATCCAGATGGGTAAAATGAGGTCTGCATGTGTCAGAGGGGAATGTAGAAAGGAGCTCTATCTTCTCCATATGCTGACAGTGAAAGAAGCCACTGGCATGCCAAGAAACTTTGGCTGGCTGTCTAAATGGGGAAGAAGATAGAAGAAAAAAATTTGTTGCTGAGGGAATTACGGGGCAAATGGAGTTTCCTGTTGAAACAAAGGCTTTATTTCTCTCTTTGCTGAATCTGAATAAAAACCCTTTGATGGATTTTCAGCAGTTGAAGTGTAATACCTAAATCATTAAAAAGTAGTGAAGCCTTGTGAAATTACCCAGTGCTTACCAACTAATACCTATCTTGCCTTTTCAAAAACTTCCTGTATATTTGTTTTTGTGTTGAAAACCTACATATGCTAAATTTTGTATGAAAGACAAATGTCCACAAAGAAAACAGGAGTTTTAATGCTTTATATCTTTCTAAAGTGCTACTTCTACTATAGTCTTTACTGAGGAATCATTTACGCTTTGATCCACAACCTCAGGAGAATTCAAACTTTCAGTCCTACTCCCTGTTTGCAATGTACCAGTAAGATACTTAACATTTCATTCCTTGCTTCTATGAATGTTTTAGCAATTCTAACATCTGTTTACACACACATTTTCCATGAATACTTCAAAGCACTTTATTAATACTCTCAAAATGTCTATTTTTGTAGCACTGGTTCTTTCTTTCTATATATTTTAAGAACAGGGACTCTAAAAGGTGTGAAGTCCTAATTTGAAAAGTGGTGCTTGCTGACTTTTTTTGTGCTTTTTTTTTACCACATGTAGCATCCAAGCACACAAAAAGTATATATAACCTTCAGTGGGAGAAGTACTACATTTTCCTCAGACTAATATTGAACATTTCCCTTTCCAAAACAGTGCACAACTCTGGGAAAGGCAAAATCAAAACCAAAATAAATGTTGAACTGCATCTGCTTCTTAGAAGTAGGTCATATTTAAGCTGGATTTAATCTTGGTGTTTATATATGGAGACAGCACACTGGCAAAGAATCCACATGAGCGTAGTCCAGTTCTCTACAATTAGGGGATCATTACTAAACCAAATTATTCTCATGAATAAGTGCATCTGGTCATTATGTCATTGACTGGAAACCTGCAGACAGATCTGCAGACGAACTGGAGGGAAGAATGAGAATTGCTAAAAAACTTAACTTGGTCCTAATTGACTATTTCTTGGGCTGCCTGCATGATTTCCTTCTTTTCCTAACATGAACGTAAAAACAATTAGAGGGCTTATTGATCCCTTATACTGAACTGTTAGGTCATATGAATAGCAAATGAAATACGATATAAAATATGCAAAATAATAGTACATTAGCCTAAACAACACTAATAAATTGCAAAGGTTAGCATGAAATTGAAAATCACTAATGGAGCTCTGTGCAGTTTGTTGAGGCAATGGGCAGTCAAAGAATCATACATAATGTAACAGTACAATTGCTAACAGCAGGCTCGTAGAAGACAATTTAAACTTATTTTTTATGGACAAGAAGAATTGATCTTTGAAGCAGTTCCTAAGGAGATTCCACTTAGCCCGAACAGCATCTTGGGAGTGAGTTCTGGTCTATCCCTTGCATCAAATACATATTTATGAATGTCCAGAAACGACTGATTTAAATTACACATGAGGTTATGGTTTATGAACTTAAACTAGGAGAGATAAAAATAATAGACATGTGGAACTAATACCTGAAACTGGTATTACATTTGATGGTTATGACAGTCTTGCAGGTTCCACTGAGACACAGGTCACATATAATAAGTTCCACGTCTTAAAATTTTGGGGAGTTACAGATACATAAAACAAAATATGAATAGCTTTCAAACTTAGATCATGATATATGATATTTTCTCAAGGCCAGCTACATGAAAAAATAACTTAAGTTTAATATACCTGATTTCAAATGTGCTGATAGAAAAAGTTATCACATTTGTGAACATTCACAGGGAAGTCTACAATTACTGTATTTTTTTTTAGACTAATTTTCCCAAACACGTTAGATATGTTTTCATCCAATGTAATTCCACGAGAGTTTATGTAATTTCGTGGTAGCATAAGATCTGATGTGTTTTAAATATATTGAAATTAAGAAATGAAAAGACAAATGTCAAAATCTTAAAAGATCACATGCACACAATATTTTCCTTTCTTAAAAAGGTGTTGTAATTGTAATGCAATAAGTGTTCAGTTTCCTTTAATATTTATAGCAGGTAACACTTTCCTTGATGAGCATGACTTTTTATTTTACAATTGATTTTAACTCAGTATAAGATATGCCTATTTTATGCTGTTATTTTGCACTCAGTGATTGTGTAGCTCCAAACTCTGTCATTGCAAGCATAAATGTCTTACTTATTGAATCTCTGAAAAACTCTACAGGAAAATTATGTGTAAAATGGGAAGGTGGCATAGATGGGTATTTCGTTTGTTAAAATGTGAAGTTTGAATGGTGTGGGCTTTTTCTGTTACTAAAGTTTTGTATCTTAGTTGCTACTACATTTAGTAGCAATTTCCTAGTCATATAATGAAATACAATAAACCTAAAGCCACAATTAATTCCATAGCAAGTAGATTGCCAAAGGGCAACAGTTCTTGTGCTCAGTGCACAAAATATTGTAGGTTGCATATGTTGAGATCTGAGGTATTGTCTAAAAATGTAGCAAAGATAAAACTGCACAATGGACACTCCACCATCCTGGGGTGTCCATTGATACAAGGTGGACTAACTGAAGGAGCACAGAGTCACTGCCATAGCATATTGTTTGGTTGCTCTTAAAGCTGAAAATGCCATATCGAAAGAACTACCTGAGGCTAAGTGGCCGAGATTTGTACAGATACTCTTTCTTTTATTTCTGAACATCCTAGAGGTACTCAGTGGAGATTTAGTGTTGTAGTGGTTTGGCTCTGGCTGGGGTCCAGACAAGCTGCTCTACTACTCCCCCTCTTAGAAGTACAAGGGAAAGGGAAAATATACGAGAGGCCTATGGGTCAAGACAGAAGCAGTTTAATAGGGCAAAAGAGAAAGCAAAGGTCATGCACACAAGCAAGAGCAAACAAAAGTATAATTTTCTGCTTTCCATCAGCAGACAATGTCTTGATGCTTCCCAGGAAGCCAGGCTTCAATAAGTGGTTGTTCTGGGGGACAAATGCCATTAATGAATACCCCCACACTTCCTTCTTTATCTTATATATCTAGGCTGACATCACATGGCAGGGAATACCTCTTTGGTCGTTTTGGGTCATCTTGCCCACCCCTCAGCCTAGTGCTGGGTGGGGGGAACATTGGAAAAGCAAAGCCTTGGTGCTGTGTAGGCACTGCTTAGAAGCAGCAAAAACACTGGTTTATTATCAACACCCTTCCACTACAAAACACAGCACTACAAAAGATGCTGTGGGGAGAACTAACTCCACCTCAGCCAAACCCAATACAGGTGTATTAAAGTTTTATAGTATGTCTCAATAAGTAGCTTGTGACTTCAGGGAAAGCTAATGGACAACTGCATTATAGACATATCTCTGTTAAAGACATAGGCTCCAATCCAAATTTCTCATCACAATAATTCAGGTAAAGGCGTTTCTCGATATTGTTGGTATTGATTAAATGAGACAGATGATATGCAGCTTACAATTTTGGGCAAGAAAGACAGATAAAATACCTAAAAAACCTATATATCAAGAAGCATGGTAAAAATAGAACTTAGATATACAAATTTAGTGTTTGCTTTGTTCAACTCTGATCTCATTACTAATAAAAAAAAAAAATTATGTTTTATAATGTGCGAGCAGCATTTATGCTCCTCAAATTGTGTATCAGACCTGTACTGTCAGATAATCATTAACCTACCCAGCAACAATAAGGCTAAAAAGGCTATTTTTTTAAACCAGTCTGATTCTTATTTTTAGCTGATCCCATTCTTTTCACAGCCTAAGTTGTCTTTTTGTTCTTTTCCAAAATTTTTTTTCAAAGAGTCCATTTCCTAGGAGCTCGAGTGTCAGCAAAGCACAGTATCACAATTTCCTTGTCTCCTAGTTTTTGCATCAAACAACCAGGAACCGAGGAAAAGTATCCCTTTTCTGTACTCTGATGCTAGTATTCAGCTGTCCATCATCTGGAATGAACTTCCTATTGTACTGTACAAGTGTAACAAGGATGTCAACATTTTCAGAATATGCTACCTCAGAAATTGACGTTGTAGTTAATGACATTTGTGTTAAAAGAGACTCCCTGAGAAAAATAATCTATTCCCTATTCCTCTCATCAAACAACCAAATAAATAAAAATAAGAGAGAGAGCTGAGCCTGAGACCAGAATTTAGCAGTTTGAAAGTCAGTGAGTGGGATGATGCTGGCTTGAGGGGACAGATACAGTGGAATTTGAAATAGGCGAGGTGAAATTATATGGGAGATCCATGATGATGCATGATTGGCTGCATGGGATGGTATCAGGACATGGAGTAATTGGGGCACATAAGGTATTGTTTTACCCTAAGCAATACTAAGTGAAGGAGATTAACAAGAGAAGAGGGTTGAGTTAGCAGTAACCTAATATGGTTGTCATCCTTTCCCTCCCTCACAATCCATTGGAAGAAAAGCAAAGTTACAACCAGCAGGGTCCAAATTGAATCTTAGGTATTCACTCAGAAGGGTGTATGTGTGTGTGTATGTCTTCAGAGAGCATTGAGAATCTGTGTTCAGACCACATAAGCTTGGTGTTTAGGAACACTGATGTATGTTTACTTTTTGAATATTCTGATGTGGTTCTGACTTACTTGAAATATAAATGAGGCAAGCTAAAACAGAGATAATCTGGATTTTCCAACTCATTGCCACTCATTCCAACAAACTTTACAAATGGCAATCAATAGGTGAATCACTATTAGATCAATTTTATGACACAGAATGTCAGAAGTAATTTTTTATAAACTACAAATGAAAATGTATGTAAACAAGGACTGTGCTTTGTCTTCAAAAGAAGTGTATGAGCATTAATTAATTTCACCAACAGCATTTAAAAATTGTCATTTACTCACTTCTGAGAGCTGAGCAAAAATAAATCTCAGATACAACAATCTCCCTAGCCCTCTAAAATAAAGTCTGCATTCTCAGTTGCTCATTTGTGGGGGAGAGAAATGATTTTTAGCAGATGAGCATGCTTACTAGACCCTGAACACTGGAAGTCCTGTATCTCCAGTTCCTCTTGGCCTTACTATAAGAGGTAAACATCAAACACAGGAAGGTCACATAAGCACTACTTAGCATGATCTGTATTTTTTTAGTACAATTTCATGATCTACAGAACATATCCAATACCAGTGATTAAGTATCAGAGTTTGCTACTTAGCTCAAATTTTCTATTTAGTCATCTCTAATTAATACTTTGGTTTTTTCTCCTTGCAGTATGTTTCTATCATAAAGACAAAAGTCATCAATAGTTAACGGTTTGGGACAGAATCTGAAGAACCAATAAAGGAACAAATCTGGAATATAAAGTAGTAAAAAGAACTTAAAAAAAAAATTAAGTATAGAACTCTATTTTTTGGTTAGGGAGAACAGGAATCATGAGACTATTTTAAATGTGAGTTTCCTTCTTTCATTCATCTTGTTGATTTTTCATTTGTTTGCTTCTTTCTCTCTCTCTTGCACTCTTTCTCTTCTTTCTTTATCTTTCTTTTTTTTCTCTCTCTCTTTTTTCTTTTCCTTCTTTCTTTCCTTCTCCTTTTCTCCCTTTCCCCCTTTCTCTTTGTCCTCTCTCTACTCAAAATTGTCAGGGTCTGCCAAAGAAACAATTGCTAGCATATGAAAAATTTCATTCCTGTGTGTCTGCTATCTGCTTTGTTTTTTCACTGGGTAACATGTTTCTGTAACATGTTTAGTTCCTGTGAAAGGCACAAAGTGGACTGTGAGCCTTGCATTGTTCACATCAGAAAAAAAGCCATCCCAATTTCCCACCAGCGTATATAACTGTTTGTGACCGTAAGACAACAGCATAGTCTGTATAACCCATTCAGCGCTCACTGTTTCTACCAATAGTGCAAACTAGAGTGCCAAGTGTGGCATTAGCTTTTGTGGATACAACAACCTGTCAATTAGGAGCTGAATTAACCAGTTCACTACACAATAATCATCACATAATAACTCCCAGTCTCTGCTAAACTGAGCGATTTTCAAACTGGCAAATCAGATGGGGTCTGAATTATTTCTAGAGCTGCGTGTCATACAGATACCTCAAATTTATTAATTTGATCATGCCTTTGTACTTTACTGCAGCATTAAAGCGGAATATATCCAGATATTGTTATTCCTCTCAACATTTCACTGATGTGACTGTTGGCTGCAAGTAACAAAATGCACGATAAAGGCAACAATCAAGACATCACATTTCTCCAATAAATAACCTTAGTAATAGATTATTAAACTTAGACCTTTCAACTGTTTATAAAATACACAGAACACATTTAAAGACAGATCTTTAAACTTATAATAATTAACCCGGAACTGATTGTTTTGGTTATTAGAAGTAGCCAACAACCATCCTTAGAGTAGTTTATCAATAGTATGCTGGAGCAACATTATTACCATAACTACTAACATCATCATTATAGTGAGGATTATGATGAAACATAAATGTGTGAAATTAAGCCACTAAGAACTGTAAATATGTCCAGCAATGAAGTCCATGAAAGGTCCTCACACTATTCATGGAAGCCTAATGAGGATGTCATATTCAGACAACACATAATTGGAAGAACTGTATCTTGTCTGTAAACTGTTTTCTTTGGTGATTTAATGAAGAATGGATAATTATAATAAAGTATCATACCAAATATTTACTAGGTCTCAAGTTAGGATACTGTATGAAAAAAAAACACACCACTTTTTATTTGCAATCAAACTGCTGGGCTAATTCACTCTTGTGAGGAAAGGTAAAATTACAGACAGTTTAGCAAGTCAATCCATTATGACAAGTGCTTTTATGTTTATACAAAAATTTAATCCACTCAGATCACCATTCACAATCAAAACAGGACATTTCATTAAAATGTCAGCACTTCGAAATGAAATAGTGGCCCAAAATTTCAGTTTGAAAGCATTGTACTGCATTGCAAACAATTTTGCATCTCATTCCAAGTAAAGCCAAGGAGTACACAGAATAACAAAATACAATACAGAAGAAGAATAAATAGTGTACTAGCATGACAATTTCAGGAGCAGGTATAAATCTACAGAGAATGCCTGATCTGTTTTAGTTTTACCATCATAGACTTTCAGGAGAGACAGAGCAATAGATGGACAGTATGTTTTGTTAAACATAAAACACAGGTAGTCAAAATGTGCTTTAGAAGTATAAATGACTAAGACCTCCTGATCATAATATTTACAATCCTATTAGTCAGAGACATCATACTGAGGATCTTCAGTATGACTTATAGAGATGTTGGTGAGATTGGTTTAAGTTTGAAAATAGGAGGATGCATAGGAGAAAATCTGTCAGAATAAAAATGATACATAGATGTGAGTATATGCAAAGTTTAGATGTAAAGCAAATACATGTGAAAAAAAAAGAACAGCAAGGTATTAGAAGAGAAATGAAAGCAGTTTTCAGTAATGAGGGCTGACATACCCTAAATGATAGTAAAAATACAGAAAATAATGGCTATGACAGAGCAAGCCAAACAAAGGTTGAGGCAAGCCAAGCAAAGGCTCTACATGAACAGAACTGTATTGCGTCTTATGAACGTGACAAGACCCAAGCTTATTCCTGAACTAGTTGGAAGTCTCTGTACCTTGCTCTTAGAATCAAACCGACCTGCGCTGCTCTTACAGCATCAGAGAGACATTGCTTCTGTCTGTACGTAATAAGCTCTGCTGATTCTGAACCAGCTGTGAAAGGAAAAAACTTTGCATCTCTTATATGGTCAATATGGCTCTCAGATAAATAATTGGGAGTTGACTGAATTTCAGTGTCAAAGACAAGAAAACTAAACACAGATATAAACGAGTAAGAAGCTAATGAAGCATACAAAGGAGAAAGGTGATATAAAGACAGAAGCAAGAGAAACTACTGACAGAAGCAAGAAGAGCAGATCAGAGAATCTAGTCTGATGAATTTTTTAAATATTTAAGTATTAACCAGAATATATTACTAAACTTATAAAAAATGAGGGTTAAATTAATACTGTNACAGCCTATAATATAATTTTCTCTATTAAAATATTCCAATTAGCCTTAAACCAGCACAATATACCAGAAAAAAAAGTAGAAATGCTACAGTTCTGGTTGCAACATCTTTTTGGAATAATTTACTTCTAAGCAAATAACTCATGAGTTTAGGGGTAAAATAATGGTCCAAAGGCAATGGCCTAATCATTCAGCAGGCTTCACTAAAATAAAGTATGTCTCCTTCTTTAACAGACAGTCATGTGGATCTGTTTGTTGAAGGTAATGCTGCTGTCTTAGACTGCAATATTTCAAATCAGATGGCAAAAACATTATAAAAGTTTACAACAAGAAATAATGCTGTAAAAGCAATCACTCTGCATCATCCAGAATTCACCAGTAAATAGAAAGAGTATTTAATTTGTTTTCCTAGTAAGCTAAGCCTTCTTCACTCCTCACAAAATGAAAACGGATAATAAGATATGTTCTATCCATTCTATAGAAGAACTATTCGATTAGCCTGTATATATTTCTTCTTCACCCATTAAAAAACAACTTGTGTATACATTTCTCTTTTGTATTTTGTTTGATTATTCACAGTGAGAGTTCCATAAATCTAAATGAAGACTACCCAAAATACCATGAAGATATAACTACTTTCAGACAGAGGATCTGAAAGCTTGTGCTTGATCTTTACTCCTGATATTACCTGATGACACAGAATGTTTTTTTTAAAAGGGGAGAAGGAGAAGGGGAAGGGGAAGGGGAGAGATGAAAATAAAGGCTTATGTATCTCACTGCATTATCCTTACTGTAATTTACAGAAGTACAAATCTCACTTGTCTTAAAGAATAGCCTTTTAAAAAGAAGTTGTCTGCTGATACTGAAGTAGATGAGACCCTTGTTTCTAGCTGAGTCTTGCTATTGTCGCAGCATTACAAATTTCACTACGGATACAAAACCTACATGTAAGTAGACTGGTGTTGAATCCTGGTTTTGGAGGGATTTCAGTTCACTTGATAGATTTTTAAAGCTATGTCTCAACTGAGACAGATTTTAGAGAGGCTTTACTGGGAGCTGGAAAAAAATTAGAGGAAGGTTAAAGGGTGAAGAGGAAAAAAGTAATTACCATATTTGAACCCTTATACACTTTCCCTAGTTTCTTCTTTACCTTTAATAAAATGGATGCTGTAACCAGAAATAATTGCCATTGATAGTTGCTCATAACTTACTCTGTCTTACTCTTTTTCTGTCTATCAGTTTAATTTTTACCATTGTCAGCTCTATTACTGAGCATTAATTAGCAAAAGTTTTGATCTGACTTTTAGTGAGGGTGCTTGTAACTAATTCTCCTCAGAAGCAGGGAAGATGGACTCACAGATAAGCTGGTGAAGTGTTCAGCAGTACTAGAATGGACAACACTGCATTTTGATTTATCCTCAGAGATTTCAAATTCTAATGATATGAGCAGAGAGATTAGGTCAGTTGTAGGTTAAGTTTTTTGCAAATTAATGGGACTTCAGAGAAGGAAAAAAGATTCAAGCACTGAAGAGACTGAAATCTAATTGCATATCCTATAAAACTGCATATTTAAATTTTAACTAAAGGCTAATTGTAAGTTACACTAAAGCAGCTACCCAGAGGAGTGTTAGCCCAGCCTTACATGACATGTATCTTCTACAAAAGTCACAGATAAGGCTATGTAAGAAAAATAAAAGGAAACACTACAGCCTTGATATCTCTGTGTGGATTGAAGAGCAAGCAAGGCTGTGACATGAATTACTAGCATGGGGCAAGTGTGAGGGGAGCATATGAACGCTGATTTTGCATCATATAGGCTATGGCCTATAACTTAGGTAATTCCAGAAACAAACAAAGTGAGATACCTCTCAAGAAGATTCAGTTTCTTATCATTCTCTACATAAATTTCCTGAGGACAAAGAGACATGTTTAAATGGAAGGTGCTTTAGAGGAGATTCAGCAAAAGGCTATGAGACTGAATAGGCTAAATCCTGTGGATGAAACCAAGCAAAACAATGTTAACAATATTCTGTGACTATTGCTTGGGTGGACAGTAGCACCTCATCCTACCCCCAACAGAATCAGGAAATCTGGTCTCAGAATAAGATATTATACTATGTTGAGGAAGAGGTGTTTTTTCCAATGAGATTATGCTCTGTCATCTAGATATTTAATAACTACAATACACTAAATATTTAAAGCAAATTATGGAATTTTGCTACAGAAGAAGACAATGTAGTACAATTTTTCCATCATGATTTACTATGCATAAGGCAAAGCTTCAGATGTCAAGTGCCTTACATGTAAATATTAGCAGCTCAAGATGACAGATTTATGGAGAGGTACTGATCTAAGTGATGGCTAATCATATTGGCCTTGTTTTGTGAGGGACTACATAGGTCACCCACCAGCCAATGAAACATAATGTTGCATAAATTTAACTGTCACAAAGTAGCCCAGAGGAACCCCATCTTTTTTTAGATACTTTACATTGCAACTGTCAAAGGATATATACTGCCTAAGTATCTTTCTATCTGCCTATAAGCAGAAGCTTTGATCAAAACCTAGAGGAGAACAAAGTTTTGAATAAATACCTTAATATTAAATTTATTTTATGATATGGATTCTCCATATAATGAGAACTGTTAATATATCCCCAGTCTCTATGTATCTCATCTAAGGTGATTATATTTTAGTCACGGACTTTTGTGCTGAGGATCACCAGATCCGACTGACAATTTATTTATTTTGACTAAGTAATTTTAAGCAATACACTTTTTAAAAACAGCAGACTCATACTGCCATAGCAAAGAACTCCCCTAATCTTTTCCCCAAATTACTGAAGAGAGAAGTAGATAGTTGCATTGACTCAGTGAAATGCTGCTGCCGAGTCTTGTCACAATACCTTTATTTTAAAATGTCTTGATATATCAGTTTTTTAAATGCATCATTCTTCAAAGCCACACAAAAGCCATCACTTCAAAAGCCTCTGATTAATCTGAACACAATCAAGGGCATGTGAGATAGCTGCCATTTAGTTCAGCCAAAGCAATCCATGCCAACCGCAATAAACCAATCAAACTGTCATAGAGTCAAGCTGTGAGAAAAAGTCTATGGTGATTACATGCAATAGTTTCCTTCGGTGGCTTTATAATTTCAATTTTTGTAACATTTCAAGATTTTCAATACTTTTAGTAGCAATCCTTTAGTACAGAATATTTTCCCTGGGAGTTACTATCAACAACTTAGCCTATCGTTTTTTTTCCCCATCATTGAATCAAGCATACAAGCTCATCAGACAAGAAATATTGTGATTACGGTCACATATAAATTATTTAAAGAGATTCAGCCAATCAAAACAGATATTTAAGTACCTATTTTCTTTGATGTGTGCATATAATTCGCATTAAATGGGCACAGTCATGGTTGAGAAGGCTGAAATTGAACCTATACCTACAATTAAATTTAGGGTTTTTTTCCTTCGCCCTGAAAACCTTCTGTCCTTTAGCAATGACCCTCTGGACAACAACAAAAAATGAATCTAGTGTAGATATCCTGAGATGCAAGATGTAAAGTAAAAATCACAACGTGCACATTATGATGATGAAGAAACACAAGAAAATTTAAGGCAAACTATTTAAATTGTCCTTTAAAAAATATTTCATTATTTATGAGAAACCTTCAGGCTGAAGGCATGTTGGAACCTCAAGGTATGTTTTCCTCTTAACAGGTCTATTTTATGCGGCACACATGCCATTGGGAATTTCAGAACCACGCTGCAGAGTATACTGCTCTATGAGGCTTTTGTTAAAAAAACTACAAGCATATTCAAACAAACATCCCTGTTGGATTTCATAGCAATAAACAGATGGTAAGGTTGAGAGGGTGTATGAGCTTTGCCCAGACTGCCACTTGCTAGGATTACTATTCAGATAACTAAAATACTTGCTGTCTCAACCCTGAATAGCAGGGGCTGTGAATCTGTGTCCTTGGTGTCAGTACATCTATGTAGACTGAAAAATGCCAGATTCACTCTTCACCAGGAACCACTCCCTTCTCTACCTTTCATATTGTTACTAGGACATTATCCATGTTCTTTAAACAACATTGCTGAACAATAGTTGCAGAGGAAGAAAGCCATTGTTCCAAATGTAGTTGTGGGTGGCTGAAGGTAGGGGTGGTAAGAGACCTTTCTGTGTCTCAAGTGTTCAGATGACTGTAGAAAAGAGAAAGAGCACAAAGCAAACCCACTACTTTCAGATCCTTCATAGTAAGTGGTAGTAGTACTTACTGAAAGCAGTAACTTGCTGTGTCTCAAATGTTCAGACGACTGTAGAAAAGAGAAAGAGCACAAAGCAAACCCACTACTTTCAGATCCTTCCTAATAAGTGGTAGTATTATTTAATGAAAGCAGTAACTTTTCAAGAGTCATATAACTTTATCATAAGACCAACAATTAGCTGAAAACATAGGAAGTGCCATATGGATGTCACTAACACTGTGAAAGAGAGTGAGATAGAAGTGAGAAGATAATACACATACCCAAGAACTTCCACATAAGCAGGCTTATTAATTTCCTTCTCTGAACTATCTGGACCTTGATAAATACTAGATTAGAGTTTTGTTTTGTTCATAGCATGTCTTACCCTTTTTTTCTTTTTTGGCCCTTGCTATTATTTTCCTTGCTTATAAAAGCATAACCAGAGAATGACATTTCTACTAGGATTCAGAAATATGTGTGAAACATTAGAAAAGGAACCTGTAAGTGAATTCAAGTCTCTTGTTCAAGTTTCTGTCTTGCATTTTAAATTTGTGATAACTGTTATTTTTTCTATTTATCAGCTTTCCTAAGGGTTTAACACATTCAAAACATTAATCTCTCTGAATCTGTTATTGTTGTTATATTTTGCAAACTGTCATTATACAGTATTGTTTAACACTTATATCGATTGAAGAAAAACACATTGTGTAATAGTTTATTTAGAATGTGCATATTCTTCCTTTTCTCATTTTCCATTATATTTTATTTTGGTGATGATTCATAATCAGCTTTCTGTTTGGGAATATCTCCTTCTACTAACTAATGTAAACATGAAAATATTGACTTGACTTGAGAAAGGATTGCTAAAATAAAGAGATGATGTCTGGATCCGTTTATTATTTGGCAAATAAGCTTTCATAAGAAGAATTCTGTATAATGAAAATAAAACTCTTCTAGTTTCTTAACATTTTACAGCATTTGCTGAGCAATGGCTTGGTATCAAAATATTTTATCTTAAACTAAATTAATATTATATGACTATGATTTGACAAAGCTAGTTTCCAGCTTTGAGCTCCCATCTTAACAGTTGAAATCTTTTTCAACAATGTAGATATTTTAGTTCTCACTGTTTTTCATTCTGTGTAATAATTTTTAACACTGTCCAAATTTGGGGGGAAAAAAAAGGTGCATGTTTTTTACATGTTTTGCAAAGAAACTCCAACATTACGTTTATTAAAAATATGTAGCTGTAGATAAGTGTTCTTATTGACTATGATTTAAAAACTGACTAAAATAAGATTTCACCAGTTCTCCAGTTCTCAATAAGAAATTCTGGAATCACAAAGTGTGCTACAAAAATAAAAATGAGTAACTAATCGACTTAATATACTTACATACTAGATACATAACTACATATTACACATACAAAATAATTATTTGTAATAATAGAAATACATAATAATAGTATATAGTACTGTAAATAAAGCCCTATAGAATTGGATTGGGTAACATTGTATGTCTCTTCTAACAGTTTGGACTTTTCATTTCACTGTGAGACTTTATTACATCTCCTACACTGAAATGGCAAAGATGAAGGAAAATGAAGATTTAAGATTTTAAATGACTGAATTATCCGAAGGAAGATACACATCCTTAGAATAGCCTTTCAGTCTAGCAAAGAAAGTTTCTTTATGTCCCTGGTTTTCACAAAAATTCATAGTGGCATGACTTTAACATAGCTAAGAATATAAAGCATTTGTTGTGTCTGGTGTCTCCTTATTTGTTTGTGTATAGGTATATACATAAAACTACCTGGACAAGGGTAATTGAATGCACCCTCAGTAAGTTTGCAGACAGCACCAAGTTCGGTGGGAATATTGATCTGCTTGAGGATAAAAAGGCTTTACAGAGGGATCTGGACAGGCTGGATTGATGGGCTGAGGCTAGTGGCACAAGGTTCTAGAAGTGTTGGGTCTTCTACTTGGATCAACATTTTAGGCTTGGATTCTGAAGTGACAAAGACAGCTTTTAATAGCAAAAATTGCTCAGAGACCTGTCTCAATGCATGAGATTGTAGAACAGCAACTAGAATAATTTTCAAATCATATAACCATACTTTGCTTATATGATGTATTTTCACAGGTTTTCTTTAGATAGCCTCTCTGTCTAAGGATAGAGAGATGCAGGCCCCACTGAGTGGTGAGGCTTTTAGCTTTCTGCTGCTAAGCCCAGTCCCCTGCTATCATAAGCATCTATGTCACATAATGCCTTTCATCAGGACAGAAAATACGTCACCGATCCCTAATTCTGAGGTCAGTTCTGCTTCAACACCATCTTTGATTAGAACAGCCAGGGATAGAAGTGCTCTAATTTGTACCTTCTTATTCAGGCTCCAAAGGTTAGCCAGTGCAGCCCACTGTGGCCAACCCCTGCTGAAGTGTTTCTACTAACCCAATACATTGTACTGTGCATATTAAAACGTGTTTCATAAAAGGACAACTTCCTCTCTGCTCTCACTACTTACCCAGTTTTCCCATGAAAGACAAACTTATTCTAGTGAAGGGAAAGGAAGACACTCAATTTATGCTACAAACATTTATGCTACTCATTACTGGCTTATGTAAAAAAAAAGAAAACAACAAATCAACAAACAGACAGACCTCTTAATTTGTTCAGAAGGTATAACAATCACCTGCAGCCCATTTGAAGGAAGTCACCTGGTTTTGCTGCGTAATTAACTGTTTCTTGCAATATGACATCCATTTTTTTTACTTTGACATAAAAATGTGTTACTTACACCTATGACAGGAAACTGAACTTACAGTAATATTTGTCAGACGGAATTAGAACCATCTGCATGTTGCAGCCCACAACCTCTGCAACATGAGGGCTTACCCTTCATAGACTGCTGGTGGTCATCCACATGTATAGCTCAAAGCACTGAGTGTACTCTCCTTAAGAATTTCACTTAAATGATTTGGTAGAATGAACCCAGTTTTCATTTGCTTAGTCCAAAGTTGAATGATTAAGAAATGTCAAAGGCATTCGAGGCTTGCATCGAATCACCTTCTGTTCGGCATTTCAGGAGAAGTAGTGTGGAAACTCACTAAAACAAACCAGTGTGTGAACCACATAAATCTGTGAAATGGTGATCCAAACTGGAAGGGATTTCTTGACATGAGAGGGATTTCTTGAAATGAGAAACATTTTTAAAATTGTTTTTATGGCAATAGCCACATGAAGTTCTAGTTGGGCTTTGGCACTTTAAATATTCTCTCCACAAAGCCTTACAATATTTTTATAGTCCTCCTGAGTGGCCTGCTCCTTCTTCCATAGGCCATAGACTTTTCTTCCTGAAGTTCCAGCCAAAGCTCTATGTCTAGGCAGGCCAGCCTTATTCCCCATTGGTTTGTCTTACAGCACATGGGCATGGCCTGCTCCTGTGCCTTAAACATTTCCTTCTGTAAGAATGTCCAGCCTTCCTGGACTCTTTTGCCCTTAAGGACTGCCTCCCAAGTGACTCAGTTAACCGGTCTCCTAAAAAGGCCAAAGTCTGCCTCCTTCAAGTCCAAGATGGCAGTTCTGCTGATCTCCCTCCTTATTTTCCCATGAACCGGAAACCCTAAAATTTCATGATGATTACGTCCAAGACATTTCCCAACCATCACATCACCCACAAGTCCTTCTCTGTTCACAAACAGGTCCAGCGGGGAGCCTTCCCTATGTGGCTTACTCACCAGCTGTTTCAGGAAATGTGAATTTTTTTGATCTACTTTATCGTATTCCCTGCATACATCTGTTAACTTCAAGTCACTCACAACAAAGACAAATGGTAGTGACTGTAAGACTTCTCCCAACTGTTTATAGAATATTTCATCTGCCTCTTGATCCTGGTTGGGCAGTCTATAACAGATTCTCTCCATAACATCTGTCTTGTTGGCCTTCCTCCTGACTCTGCAGCTATTCAGTAGAAGTAGTAAAACTGGTCTCACATATGCTTGTTTTTATATTTAGAGCCATATGTAATATTTTTCTTAATATTGTTACAAAATCTTTTGAGGTGTTTTGATTTTGGAGCACGATTTTTTTTTTGACCAGCAGTTTTGTAAGACCTTTTGGAAAAAAGTAACTATTTTAAAATGAACAGATAAAAATACATTCTTCTCCAGATGGCAAATATCAAAGATCCATTCACAATATAAAAAGTTTCAGAAACACATTTAAAACATCATATGGTATGTATTTGTACTGTTACATTCAAGACCAATTTGTTCTTGAATATCTATGGAGGAATAGAAAAACACGTCTGAACTGGAAGAAAAGAATGTGTGTCTGTATGTAACGTCAACCTTTGGAACTCATGGCAGTAAAAAATAATTGAATTGATTTGGGTCTCAAAGACTGATCTATTCATTGATTGATCTTTCTATCTAACTTTTGGCAAAAATCAACACACTTACTCCTTTAGGCAGGTGGTTTCCTTCAGTCATTTTAAGAAATCTGCAAAACAACC
This sequence comes from Ramphastos sulfuratus, assembly GCA_013399055.1. Lineage (NCBI taxonomy): Eukaryota > Metazoa > Chordata > Aves > Piciformes > Ramphastidae > Ramphastos > Ramphastos sulfuratus. The sequence goes on along the minus strand of WBNM01015572.1, from coordinate 46,222 downwards.
TTATGCTCTAACTTCAAATTCGTGCAGTTCAATTTTTTTTGCACCATATCTGATACAATGTGCAGGTCCTTCAGGTTCTCTCATTGTTACATGCTACAGGGAAAGTAATCATTTGAGCCATTCATGTGACAAAGCGGCACTTGAAAGATTCAAATGTCAAGTTATTTCATCACATCTATAGCAGGCCTTGGACTTAATCTCTCTTTGGTTTATGCTACTACTTTGCCTTTGCCACAAAATGTGGAATTGCCTTGTATATGCTAATGGGAACTGCCTTGCCCATTAGTTCTCCAATTTCATCTATATTACCCTTCACCTGTTAGTGAACAAGCCAATGGTGCATATTATTCTCCCCTCGATGCACATCCCATTAGATTTCAGTGCAGAATACACCCCCCTTGTGTGTTAGCAAGATGAGATTCAAAAAAATTTCCATTTGTGTTTACAAGAGCATTGTTTCTTTACTATACAATCTGTGCTTTTAAATTCATATAAGATGCCCAGACCCGGAACCCAGATCTGATCACAGCTTCCCCTAAGCTCAAAGACATGCACACCAACAGTTAGGGCTAGCTTCCACCACCTTCAGAATATCCAGCATTCTTTCTGATGACATAGATCAGTTTGCAAGTAATCCCAAGTACTTCTAACTAAGTCCTTTGCTACAAATTGACATTGGGTGATCACACACTGTCCTGGTTTCAGCTGGAATAATGCTAATTTTCTTCCTAACAGCTGACAAAGTGCCGTGTCTTGGATTTAGTCTAACACTGATAACACAGGAATGTTTTAGTTGTTGCTATGCTGTGTTTCTAACAAGCCCAGGACTTTTTGTCTTCTAGTATTGGCTTGCTAGTGGAGGCAGGGAGTGCACAAGAAGCTGGAAGTGGACAAGACAGCTGACCCAAACAAGCCAAAACACATGACATCAGGCTCAGTATATAAATTGGGAGGGAGTTGGCAAGGAGAAACCATAGCCCAGGGATTGTTTGTGCACTGGTCAGTGAGTAGTGAGTAATTATATAGGGCATAACTTGTTTTGTATATTCTGGTCATTATTATTATTATTATGCTTTTAACAGTCAATATATTTCCAAACATAAGCTTGTATAAACTAATTTCTGAAACAGAATTTCCCTTGTCTATACGTAGAACTTATCTATAAATACAAGTTTATATATATTTTCATTCATATAATTGTATGTGAACTTCTAAATTAAGTTAGCATTCTGATGAGTTTAATTACAGTTGATGATTCTGCACTATAAATACTGCTGTGATTGATCACTGTATGCTTTCCAAAACACCACAATGCTATACAATCAGAAAAACAATTATGCATCAAAATGGATAGAGAACAATTGGCAAGGACATTATATTGAAGTTCTGTTATTCAACGATAGGAGGTAGTATAAGTAAATATAGTCAGTTTTGCATTTAAGTCCATGAAAGTCAGGGTTATGAAGAGAGAGAACCTCAGCTTACATTTTCAATGCTATGCTGAAACTCAGAAATATAAATTGTTATCTACATATCTATGAAACCAACAGAACTGCAAAAAAAATTAACTGTGAATGGACATAGTAAATTTTCTATCTTCTTTCTATAACTCTCCTGTTAGCAGATTTAGGTGGCTCCCAGGGGACATGCTACACTATAGCTAATTTGAACCTGTTTACATTAGAAAGTGAAAGAACACTCTTTGTATCCTGTTAGTCACAAACATTTCCTCGTCTCATCCTGTCACTTCCCTGTGGGGGTTCCTGGTGCCATTCTTGAACGTACAATGCCCAGTTTCACTGAATGGCTATGTGGACTGCTTGTTTCATTCTTTCTGTCTTTTATTAAAGTCTGAGTACAGAACTTTTTTTTACATGGTGTAGTTTCAAGTCTGTTTGGAGTATACCAATTCAGAAGACAATCTATATTCTCAACGTAATGTTCAGCAGATGCAGCCAAGGAGGAAATCCCCCCCAAAATTACAGGATATTAATAACAATGTATTTTTAGTGACCTATAGAGAACTATAAAATTGTCATGTGCCCTGAAATGTGTTTATAACTTAGATTTATAATCTAATGTGTTTGACTGACAGCTAACTTATAAATGTGCAATGAATATTATGGCAATGTACTAAAACTTGCCTTAGAAAGAAATTATAAATTAACAAAATTACTTAAAGGAAAATTTTAGTGTACACTGTAAGAGTACTCTCACTTTGATTTGCAGTGCTGTGGTCTGAATCCTTCTGCAATTGTCATAATCTGAGGATTTTATTTTGTATTAAAGCCATAAACATTCTGGCTAGACTTTTTTTCTTCAGGATTCACAAATGAAATGACGTTGAGTGGAAAGCAACAACAAGCTACAAGCCATTTGAATGAAGCTTAGAGATTGTTTCTCAGCATTTTGATAGAATACTTTCTTCAGGCTTACAAGTATTAGGAATCTATAAACACAGTTCTGAAATATTTAATGAGGTCTTAGTGACCTAGAAAATGCAGTGTATAGAAAGCAGCTTGAAACAGTGAGGTCTGATCAGTGAGCAGCAAATAACTGTCTTCACAGAAAGATAAGTATGGATATATTTGTGTGTGAAAGAATGGAACACCTGCTCTTTCAATTAACATTAACAGACTTGATAAGAATCTGGAAAGCAAAGTGAAAAAATGAGTCTCACAACAGTTATTATATTTGTGAATCCCCGGTACCCTTTTTTTTTTTTTTTTTTTTGAGTGATTAAGGAGAATTTCATGCTTCATTAAAAAAAAAGTGTATAGCCTGATCTTCAAAGAGAGAGAAGGAAGGATAGTAGAAGACAGAGAAAAGGGTTCATAAAACTAAATGAGAGTAGTTTAAATAAAGTTGTAGGATTTCTTTTAAGCTATACATATTTTTCCATTAATGAACTTTCAATAGTGCTTTTACAGGCATGAATGAGTTTAATTTGTAGAATAAAAGAGATTTTGGAGATTATTAAATTGCCTAGAAAGGAAGTGGAAGATCCCTCGCTAGAGTCAGGAAGGCAAATGATAGACCCCAACAAGCTCAGAACTGAAACTTTGAGCAGGATTTTAACTCCATTTAATTCCATGAAGACACAGAGTAAAACTAGCTTTCTCTGTAGCAGGAGTATGTCTACTAGATGTTAAGTATTTCCTATTTGATTCATAACAGACCAGAATTAAATTCTTCACTTTCCAAACAGTATTTAACAAAGCTAAAACAGGCATGATATATAATCTGCCCTGGCAGAAGGAACTGAGAATTTTTATGACTGCTTGTGCTTATATTCTAATACACAGGAATGGGAAACGAAATATGAAGCACACAGCTAGCACAAAAAAATTCAAACTTGTGTAACAAAGATTCCATTCTTGGCCAAGAAGAAATTAGTTTCTGAAAGTGTTTGGACACGTAAATATGTAGGCCATCAGTATGGACAACTGACAAGTATTCAGCTGCTAGAATTTTGTATTCATTTGCCCTAAAGTTTCACAAGCAAGGCCGTATCAGAAGCTTTTAGCCAAATATTTTGCCTTTGACAGTGGCCAAAACACATGCAGATGTAAATATATACATGCAGATGTAAAGAATGAGTGTGTTACAGAGCTGTCTTTTCATGATGTATTGTGAATCATTAACAAAGGCTACACTTTTCTTTACAAACTGATCTTCATTTTTCATGGGTTATATCTTGAATTCTGTTAGTACCAGTGTCTGTGGGGAATACCTCTAATACATCTAAGCAGATAACAACTGACAGTAAAAATGAAAAAGTGTGCTAGTTTTGGCTGCAATAGAGTTAGTTTACTTCATAGTAGACATTGTGGAGCTTTGTTTTGGATTTGCACTGTAAAGTGTTGATTTCACAGTGATGTTTTAGTTACTGCTGAGCAATGCTTACACAGTCTTTTCTGCTTCCCACCTCCAGTAGGCTGGCAGTGGACAAGAAATTGGGAGGGGACATAAATGGAACAGCTGTCCTCAGCTGGTCAAAGGGTATGACATGTGTTCAACACATAAAGCTGGTGGAATCCTGTGTCCTGTACACACAAAAGTATATTCCACAAAATTCAGTTCTGCAAGCAAAAAAGTAGAGTTGAAGAATCATACCTAAGAAGCTTAACATTGGAAAAAAGCACTTAGCTCTTGATTTCAAACAATCAGAGGATGAATTATTCAATTACGTAAACTCAGAAAGTCTGATGCAAAGTTTTTCTTTATATAGCCTGCTTCTTGAAATTAAGTATTAACCATACAGTAGTGGAACAAAGATGTAATCTTAAAGAATCATATGTATCCACAGCCTATGTGAAACAGGGGAAACAGCACATTCTGTACATCTTGGGAGTTCACAGAAATCCTTCAAGAACAGTCAGAGGATGGCAGACATCTGTGCATCTTTTCCATCTTAGTAGAGACCTAAGTCCACCTCACAGGAACACAACAACCGTAATAGTAGCCGTCGCAGAAGCTATTCTTCTCAATTGTACAAGCGCAGTGAAAGCACGGGGCCAAAGCTGAGCTTTGAAATGGCTACAAAATTGCAACCAATGAGAAATGTTTATGCCATAATTTAAAAACCAAGGAAGGAATGGCTGCCCTAGTTTCAAGACAGCGTGTATACACTATTAAAACTAAACTGTCTCACCTGGATAACTGAAATGCTTTTTTTGTTAGAAAACAGGCTGCACTAACAACTCTGATACTTTCCTGCTAGCAGGCATCTTCTACTGAAGCACCAAATCAAACTTTAAAACTTTGTAATGAAGGTCAGAAATAGGGAGTATTTTAATTTTTAGGAGATGTTTAATAATTTCATTCTGGCACATGCTGATATTTCTCCTGATAGAGAATTGTAAAATAAAAATTTCATTGTTATTATAACCCCAGTCAGCATAAATTATGGAAAATGATGCTGCAATATGTTCAATATTTGCTTCCCGCTGTGAAACAGTATGGTTCTTAATCTTGGCGATTTCAGGAACCACGTTTGCCAGGCTTTTCAAAAATAAGTATGTGGACACTTACTGTAAAGAATCTACAAATGGCAACTAGGAGAAGTAAACAGTATGGAAATTATTTAAAGATACCTTATTGGAAAAAAAAGAGGATGCATATTACAGATCCAAAAAAGGGTTAAAGAGGTTATGACAAAGAAGGAAGTACCCTTGAAATACTTGAGATAACATTAAAACTGAATAAACAGATAACTGGGAACCCCTCAAACCACCACACTGTGTAAAAGAATAACCAGGATGTCTAAAAAGGGAGTCTGAGGAGCTACTAGTAGAAGAAATAAGCAATAATAATAAATCTTTCCTGAATTGTGTAAGGAGAAAGACACATACCAGAAATTCTGTAGTTGTGGATGGCACCAAAGGGGTGTAAGATAAACTAAGGTCATTCCAGAGAATGTAAATTGATTCCCTGCATTCGTTGTGGAAGAAACCAGGAACAATCCCTTGCTAACCCTTGTCTGACAGCAAATCATCAGAGGATCTGACATTACAAAGATTGTAGAATTTATTACAGAGAACATTGACAAAAATGAAAAGCAAGAAACACCCAGGGCCAGATGGCATTCACTCAGGGTTTCTGAAAGAACCCATAGGTGAAATGTCTGTACTGTTAGCGATAGTACAAACTCTCTCCCTTAAATCTGCTTTGATATCAGAGGATATGAGGAAGGGAAGGAGAAATCTCAGGAACTGCAGACTTATATGTAATACTGATGTCTGTGCCATGATGATCACATGAACAGATGTCTTCTACTTGGGAAGCATAGCTTTTTAAAAGGCAAATGCTGAAGCTCTTTGAAAGCTTTGACCTTAAATGTCTTTTCCAACTGAAATGAATCTATTGATAATTCTATGATTCTCTGTGTATCCATGCAGAGACACTCAAAGATTAGATGGAACCATTGCCTGATCTGTTGTGGCCAGTGTTACAGCCTTAAGAACTATAGCACTTCCAGAAACATGCCATACAGGAAATGAAACCATCTGTTATCCCCTACAAGTTCACTAGCTACTATCTTCATTATTTCCTGTAAGCTAATTCTGAGATTTTAGATATCAAGTATCAATCTCTACTTTCTTTAATATGCAAGTAGCTCCATTTAACAGTATGCATTTTGTTTAGTTAGCACCTGTATTGCAAAGATTTGGTATGTCAAAATCTTTTAGGTTCTTTTCTCCCTTGGATACTGCACGAGTTTTGCAATTGCTTGCATAGCTCAGCTATCACAGTTGTACAAATATTATCTATTTAATTTTAAGGAAGTTAGAAAAATTGTCAAATAATGGTCATGCTTTGATTAAATAAATATTGCTATTGCAGCACTACTTAGGACATAATTTAAATATGTCCTGAGTAATTTGTTACTATATCTGTCATTCTAACTCTGTGTATATAATTGTTGGAAAGCCATCCTATTTTGTAAATCTGATGTCAACAGTTGCTTCATGAGTGTATTTGACATTATTTCTAATATTATTTTATGTCAATTACATTTACTCTAAACTGTTTATTACTTTATTGCTGAAAATGACAAGATGCATTTATTCAGGTTTTTACTTTAGAATCAGCAGGCTATCACTTGCTTTATTAATCATATCCAGCCTTGAGGATTATAGCCACCAGTTTCATGCTTATTTAATTGCTGCTGCTCAGAAAAAGAGAACTTAGCAATGCAGTTGTATTTACAATTAAAAGCAAAACCCAAACGGATAAAAAGGAAAAAATGACAAAAAAGACAAACAAAAAGATAAAAAGAGCTGAGACTTGTTTTTTTTTTCAACACAGTTGGGTGCTGAGACACTCATCATTTCCTTTCTCGCAGATTCCCTCTAACTTGTAATCACAAAGTTATCAAGTTAACAATATGGGTAAATAAAATTACATTAAACTGAAGAAACTATGGCTATGTCTTCATATTAGTGAACCCTTAAGAGCAGATTTGTAAAGCTCAGCTGTGGGTACTAAGACTCCATCTTTACACTACATGCTTCAAAATATGCTGTGGACTTTTGGTTTTGGTGCCACAGACTAAGTGTCTAGGGACTGGAGCAGATTAGGTATATTGCTAGAAGCAGATATTCAAATTTTGTCTTAACCAGAAGTTACTGATTTTCTGTGCTGTGAGATTGCTCTGCAACAAGAAGCAAATAATTTTATGAATGGCATGAACAAGATAATTTTGGAATCCCAAGTAGAATCAGATAGAGACTAAGCTCATGCATATAGTAAAACAAAAAGAATTGTCTTCTTTAATAAAATTGATTCTTTAGTGTTAGCTACATTTTGCCAGAAATCAGGATGTACTGCAAAGAGCTGTTGCATCCTTTGATCCTTCAGTACTACACATAATATTATGCTTAGGACTTGCATATGTCATGGTTATGTCCTTTGGTAGCTCCTTATCAACCTTATCAACTGGACCTTAACAGTCCAGTGTAATAGTGACTTTTTGATGACTGACCAAATGAGTGCTTCATGCTTGTTTTTTTTTCCCTATACAATGCTTATGTTATTTTTTTACTGTTAGCCCTACATTTTTCTATCTCATTAAAATCAGATTACAGAAAAAATCAACAGCTCTTTGGCAGCACCTTCACCAGAAAGCACATAATTTTTCGTTACAACTTTTTGCCTGGATTTAAGACTTTAAGAGTAATATTATGAAATGTTTGGTTTCTCATCGTCTCCCGCGACCTATGGCAAATGAAAAAATCCTTGAGCTAATCTGCTGTTTCTTCACACTATGCATGGAAAATTTCTCTTGCTGATCTATTAGTTCAGCAAATCAGAACAGGAAGATGGGTAGAAAGTGTTTTTACATTCACTAATAGCAGAGATCATGTGAGAATGCTGCAAGCTGCAAGTCTCAAATATATGCTTGAATATGGAGTACCAGAGATCTTAATTTTCCCAGATCTCAGCACTACAAAGGAAATGAAAAGTAAAGTGAAAAGCATTAAGGCAGGACTTTATAATGGAAGGAATTGAGGCAGCAGCACTATTCATTGCTAAGCTCTTGGTTATTTTTAAAGGAAAGGCTTATATCTTCTGAGACCTGAAAGCAGCCAGCAGCCTGCTGGAAAGAATGAAAGGAGATAACAAAGTCCAAACAGGATATTTTGATTGACAGCATGCAGACTGGTCCATAAGTAACAAAATCATAACCATTACTTCATATAAAGTCATATTGAAAAATACTAGCCTTGCTCATATGAGTTTTAAGAGTCTGTTTATGTTAAGAAAAAATGTAAAAATGTGATTCATAATTATTGTGGAGTTTTGCTCTTTCCAATGGCATGCTAAGTGACTGGGGATGAAAGATTCCCTTGTGAAGTTTTCATGAAGTCATTTGCTTGACCCTTATAAATGCTGAAGCATTTTGTGTGATTCACTTTGGAACTGACTGTGGTAACTCCTAACCCCAATCTAAAAATATTTACAGTGATGGAAGATATTTTCATTAAGTAGAAGAGATCTTTTATGTTTTAGGATAACGAAGAACAGAAAAAGACGTTGAACTCAAGCTTACGCTCTATTAGGTCCCATCTAGATCAAAGTCAATATAATTTAAATAAGCAGAAGGTTAACAAACCACATTAGCAGATGCAATGGAATATGATTCTCTATACATAGTTTTATGTCATTGTGAAATGGGAATGAATCCTTAGACTATTGGTGTCTCATAAAACAGCTTATATTATTATATTATTTCTAATTTATCTCATTCTGTCTGGGTGGTTTTAGACATTAACCCATACCTCTTTTCTTTTCTTTTTATTTTTTTTAAGGTCCACATAGACTACTATTTTTTCACTTGCAGTTACACACTGTAACTTGCAGAGTTTTTGTCCCATCCTGTACCCAGGTTTCTCTCAGGTTTTCATATGTCAGAAAAAGTGGACAGAAATTTAGGAGAATAGAAATTCTGCCTGTTCAATGAAATTTTACATTTAGAGAGATATATATGTTTTGTGAGATGTAACCCTTATGTGTCACCATCAAATCAGTGTCTTTTGGAATTTTTTTGTCTTATGGAGCCACAAAGGGTTGCCACAGTTTCTTAGTTACAGCAGAGAATCTGCACTTCAAAACTGCAAAAATATACATGTTATCCAAAGCACAATTATCATGTGTATTGGAAATGCCCTCTTCCTACAAACCTCTTGAGGATTTATAAAGGAGAAATTTTCCAGCAGCATGTTACACATGAAAGCACAATCACTAAAGGGAATCCAGGCTATGAAATACTAGATTTTTTCTGCAACAAAACGGGCTTCTTCGTTATCTCCACAAGTGAGCTTGCAGATAGGCATGGCTTCCAGTTTGCCAACTTACAAAGAGATCAAATAAGTCTCCATCATCATTATTATAGGTCAATGGAATATAAGCCAAAAGCAACACAGTATTTAGGAAATGGATGTTGATAATAAAAGAGCCACTCTAATTTCCTGTGGAGTTCTTAAATTAGCTCATCCCATATGCATACTGGTTCAAACTGATAGTTCTGCAAGATAAGCACTTTTACATACCTCATTGGTAAGTAACTGATTTTGTTCTTAGGGAACAAAAACTGTGTTAATATTATAATTGTGGATTTATGCAACAGGAAACATTGGCTATTTGTTTTTTATCTGTCTTTGCTGATTTTTAGATGAACTAAACTGTAGCATTTTGATGTGGCCAGATTTGAATACAGTTTCAAATATAATTATTAGCATGAAATGCAAAGCACACTTTATTCTTAATACATGTTTATAATACCTATTAAATTCTGATGGAAAATGGCTGTGTGCTGACAGAAAACTTAGCTTCTATCTACAAAAGATAATAGTTTGCAGAGTAGAGAGGCAGTTAAATAAAGAAAGACCCATTAGTATCCTTTTTGTAAAATTCTAATTTCCCGCAACAGAAAGGTATTCATTGCTCTCTATTACCAAAGCTTGGGTCAACCAAAACATTAAAAGGAAACATATACAGCAGTAAAGCGTCTGAAGCACTTATTTAAAAATAAATAAAGTTTGCAAGGCAGATAAGACTGCAGTATTCATAGCGCTGTTAGTAACCTCACAGCCACTAAAATCACATACTTCACAAAAAATTATTCAGAGGAATTTTTCCTACAGTATCTTTAGGCAACAAAAGGCATTTTTGGTCATTGTGTGAATAAAAATCTGATACAAACCCAGGATTTTTTTCTTTGTACTACGTATGAGAAAGCCTGCTCCTTTGAGAGTTAAAATAGCTTTCGAAGACTTCTGATTTAAATTTCAAACTCTTGATCATAGTCAGGGAGTGACTGTTTTTATCCTGAAATTGAAAATTGGGTTCTTTAGCTCTATACCAAGTGAAAATATTAAGCATTTTGTTGTATCCACTATGTGAGCCAAGTTCCCCACTGTGCCTTCAAATCCACAGTGAATGAACCATATTTGGATCTGCTTATCAGAAGGAGACATTTAGAAAGACAATGAGCCTGTCCTGCTAGACGGAGACTCCTGATGCTTTTAGATAGGCCTGCGGTGAACTGCAAAATGGGCCCTAAAATCAGGCTGACATGGTCGCTTAACAAGCTATGGCATTAGCCGTTAGCTCAGAGAGTTTCTAGTGTCACCCACAGGGGTGATGATGGCAGCCATCATAATTAGAATGCATGAATCAAAAACACTAGGTGAAGATTTTGCCTTGGAAGAAAGAAAAGACAGAAGGAGGGAATTACCATGCCCTTTGACTATTAAGCTGCTGCATGCAGCTGGATCAGTGACCAACAGTGACTGGGCGGATTATGCTATGGAGATACTTGCTATAGCCTTAAACTTCCCACACCCAGTGGCTGTCAATGCAAACGCTGTGAACAACTTCAAAGAAAATGATACAAGAGGCTACATGGGGGATAAAGGTAACCCTACTAAAGACTGGGGGTGGGGAAAGACCCTAGAGTTTTCTTTGAGTTTAGCAAACAATTTCATTTAGAATTGGTTTATTTTATTAATTCTATCATTCAGAATTCATCTCTAAAAATGCTAAACTCTGATGTTTGCTGAAGTGGAAAATCTATGTAATCTTAACTGATATGCCCTTGAAAAGGATTTGCTGAACTTTTGTACGATTGGATTTTTCTCAACCTTTGTAGAGTCTTGATTTTAAAATCAGCCTAACAAAAGCTCTGCTAGGAAAGCTGTTATTACAAAGATGCTTCTCAATAGGGAGAAGTGGGCTAATTGCAAGCTCTTCAGTGAAATAAAGGAAGGTTTTGCAAACAACTACAGAATTGACAAAATGCACCACATTGCTGTTAACAGAAACTATGGGGGAGAAACATCAGAAATGGCAAAGATGTCTAATATAAATAGATGCTATAAGACTGGTTAGAAGAGCTATACAAGATTTCAGATAATTCATAAACAGTAATTGCTCGTCTGACCTTGATGTGACTACAGAAATTCCATTAACTCACAAATCTTGACATTTAATTACATACTAAAAAATATTCTCCCATTTGTTTTGACAGGGTCTACAATATCCTGCATTCAACTTTTATCCATGATTTCAGCTGCTTTTCCTACACTGCAATTTATTCCCAAAGTCGCAAATAAAAAACATCAGATTATACTCTTACCTAGAATAGCCTTTATTTCTCTAAAATCTGCACTGAAACACTGTGAAAAGGTGGGGTTTGCAATGACTCAGTGGCCTTCACCTGTTGTCTTACGCACTTGAACTGAACCTCCCTGCAGATCATTTACCTGAGATAGCAAAAAGTCCTTGAGGAAGACTGTGGTAAATTATTTTACAGAGTGGTTTAAAACTAGTCAAACAATACCAAGCATTATAATATCAGATACTGAACAAGGAGAAAAAAGCTTACTATTTTTGGAAATACTGTAGTAGTACTTGTAAGTCAATATCCATCTGTAACAATTAAAAAAAAAAAAGGACAATATAATCCAGATATTGCAGCCCAACTGACAATTGCTGTGATGAAACGTGCTGTTCTAAGTGCTAATGAAGAAGGTTTTGGGTTTTTGTTCATGTAGTCTAAATGAAATAGGCTCTAGGGAGGTAAAATATCAGAACACTGCATATTAACTGTATAAATATACTCTAAAATTATTGGATTTCAGAGTTGCTTTTTTCTTCTTTATACTTTAGGCTAAATTTTGAGGCATCTAAGTATTTTGTATTAGTTGTAATGTCAGAATCTACCTCCTGTTTGCCTCACCAATTCAGAATCACCATATTAAAACTTCTAATTTAAATACTGTGTATTTTTTTTCCTGCCTCAGAACAAAAGCTAACCTTCTTGTTGCCAATTTCTTATGTAATGATTTGAAAAGAAACAATTAAAAAGTAAATATTTTATCACCCCTTATGAACCAGGAAATACGATTTTCAAAAGCAGTTTGATTATATATATCATTCTACCCAAAGTATTAAGTGAAATTGCACCTAGCTTTTTTTTTTTTTTTTTCCCCTACTCCTAGCAATCTGCTAGGAGCAAAAGAATTTCTAGTAGTACCTTATTCAACAAAACAAAATAAAACAAAACCACGAACACAAAACATACAGAATTCCCACTCAACAGCTTGGAAGTAGGTCAAAAGCTATATTTACAAAATTAATTGAGAAAATAATATTCTACTTAAAGGATCTATGACAGCAAATGTATGCTAAAGAGCAATCTGCAAAAGAATATTTTATAACTTAAGTATTTTTCATGCTTCACCACTATTCCCTAAAAGAAATACCTATAAAAAAGCATAGGAAAAACCCCAGCATCTATACTGCACCTGTGTGTCTGCATATGTATATATATATATATATATATGTATATATCTATCTATCTATCTATCTATATTTACAGACACAAGTTATTTCTTAATGCAAAATATGTGGATGTATATATGCAAAATACATTTATAAAACTGAAATTCTTCCTTTTCTTCATTCTCCTTATCACATTATTTTCTTTTACATTCTGTTGGGAGCTACGTCTCATATTTGTTGTTTTGATAATTGTTTCTTTTTAACAGCCTTAAGACATTCCTCCTTACTGAATCACTTGAGAAGGGAATCTCTATCTCCTGCCTTGGCTTCTTGTGACCATCTATCTTCCTCCAGTTCATTCTCAGCTCACATCTCTTTAGTGTGTATTTACTTAGTGCTGGCTTTTCTCCCACCACAAGTTAAGTTTCCACACTTGTGAAGGATCTCTCTCTGGCTATAGACCCCTGTAATGATCTCCCCAGTCTTGTATTGTCACTTGTTTCTGCTGCACAGCTGAATAAACAAAATAGCATATTTTGCCTGCATGCAAAAGTTATGTTTTTTTAGCTTATTAAAATCTTACTATTAACATTAGCAATGTTTTACCTCTGTTTTGACCAGTTCAAATTATTGTATATTAAGACAGCTCTATTAACTTCAATAGACTTCTTATTTATGCCAGACAAGCCCTCCCAGGTTTTTAACAGGAAACATTGGATCTATGAAAAACAACACCAAGCAAGTAAAATTGCCTTCCCTGCCAACAATTGTGTTCTGAAGAGCAGTTTCCATTTATACTCATCCTGTTTCTTTCATTGCAGGTTTACTGTTCTTTCGGACTCACACCAACAAATACTGAACATGCCTTGTACCTGAGATCAAGCTCTTTAAATTGTACACTTTAAGGGGATACTAGTACATTTCTGTATTTCCTTGTTTTCTAAACATTGGAGGACTGCAGCATATAAAATATCATTTGCTACATGATACTTTGTACATGTAATTATCTTGTAATTTTAAAAGCATAATTTGACAACCTGTTTTTCAGGATTTGAGTTCTGACCTTTCATTGGCTCTTGGAACTCATCTCTCAGGTTAAAAATATGGGTGTAGACATCAACTAGATGAGATTAGATGCATAAAATATATTTTAAAAGCATATGACTATTACTGTTTCATTGATTTTGTACACTGTATCAAGAACAGGTATGGTTCACATTACACTTCTCCCTTTTTCTCCTACACTAGTCTTGGAACCTCTTGAGGAGATGGGAACAATCAAGGCTTCCTTCCATTCTCTTTTCTGTGTGTTGCTACTTGCTGAGTTTGTAGTTTCTGCTTTATCTTCTACTGTGTGACTGTCCTCCTGAAATCATGTTCTTTGCTGACTTGCAATTGTCACATCTCAGGAATATACTGACATCTCTCCTACTTTCCTCTTCAGAAGAAAACAAAATTAGGAAGGAAATACTGCCCTGCAGATCTTCTTTCCTCCGTCTCAGATGGTGAAGGAGAGAAATAGATGAATGCAGCAAATTTCCTTGCTTTTCTCAGCGGGGAGGCTTGCACGTGGTTGGGCATAGTAAGAAACATGATTTCCACAGAGCCTCAGGCAGCAGCCAGATTTCACAGCAGGGGACAAGTCCATGGTCTGGCTAAGGCAACAGAATTGTGCATAGCACAGGCCTCTCATTATAAGGTTGGACAACCCTCTGGAGAGTTTCTGCTGTTGCCATATTAAGAAATGAGTGGTTTGCATATGTCACAGGAGCGCTCTGTTAAATATTACTGCCTTGCATTATGCAGAGTTGTATGTGTGCATTTCTTTTCTGATAAGGCACAGAGGAATCAAAGGGGGAACAAGGATTTACCATAGAAGACTTCCAAGTGCGTGTGACAGGCACAGTGACACACCGAGTTGGAAAATAAATGGGAGCTTAGGTTCAGTATATTTTCCAGCTTTATCTTACACAATTCAGAAGTTTCCCCTACCACTTTCATCTAATTCTCTAGTAGATTTCTATCACACAGAGTAACTTTTAATAGATTTGAATTTTTTTCATCTTCAATAAACTCTACTCCACTCCTTTGAGAAAAATCTTGGTTACTTTGAAGATACTTCTCCACTTGCCTGCACTCTGTGAAGTTCTTTCTAAAACAATAGAAGTTCTAAGAACAAATTTGTCTTCTACAAATGATCTCATAGGTAGAGAGATGATCATTCACCATGGCCTAGAAGTTATAAAGTACGGACTGCATGAATAAAGATTTACTAGACTATTTACTTTTCATGTGCTAAATGTGAAGTTCAAAAGCGAAATATATATATTGTGATTACTTAATAGCAAATATTTCATTAAATCAGAACCGAGCTACAAGAAGATGACATTAGAGAATAGAAATGAAACTGAAACTGTGGTAATTAGGAAAAACTAATAATGAAAAGAAGTATGAGTTACAAAAAATAAGAGAAAAAATACACAAAAGAAAATATTATGGCCATCAGAGTTAAACATAACAAATAAAAAGTCAGATTGATTCAATAAATAGTTTCATGCTGTATTTACAAGGAAAGCTCATGTATACATGATGACGATAACGAAATCTCTTCCCTGTCAATGGTGACTAGAGATAACATTTAACACAGTTCTTACACCCATAATTTTAAAATCAGAACGTCAGTTAAAATAGAAGAGTTTTGAAACAATTAAATTATGAGCTCTCTGGACAAAAATAACAACTTTTCAGTATGAATAGGAGGTGATTGAGCTGAAATATTTAGTCTACAGTCAAAGATGTTCCATGTCAACATGTCAAAAACTGAGTTGCAGAGTCCTTGTAAACACAAGACTGTGACTGTCAACAGCGCCAGGTAAAACACTGAAGTTTTACAAGGATTATCAAAGACAAAAAGGAGATGATGCAGTTAGTGTTAGTCAAGACAGGTTTAGAAGAATATATTTTATTAAAAAACTCAAGCCATATTTTTTTCATATCCTTACATATTACATTGCTAGTAATTTTACTGTGAATATAAGAGTATTTGACTTCAGTGAGGCATGTAACTTTATTATGCAGAAAATCTTGCTTACTAAAATCAAGACTACGTACAATAATCTTCACACGTATTTAATGGTGAAGTTAAATAAGATCTTAGAATTTCGTATTTAAACTTCTACTTTCCCCCTTATGTATGTTCCTTTTTTTGTAGCAGTGTACCACAGGAGAAAGAAAGATTCAAATATTAATAAAGTTCTGTAACTGATCTAGTAATCCTTGGACAAGTTTTATACAATGGTGTTTATACAAAGCACTTCAGAAATGAGACTGCCTTTAGTCTTCTGCTCTCAATTGAATTGTTGTACTACTTCCAGATATTTAAAAATTACTGCAGGTGTAGTTATCAAAAAAGTATGTAAGAGCAACCTACAACTTCAGTTCTTCAACATTTTTCTGACACTCCTTATGCCCAGAAACTTGGGGCTTTCTGTTTTCTAATCCTTGTTTCAGCAGACATAATTGCTTAATTTCTTGCCCTTTCAAAATTTTTTTTTTTAGAAGTTCAACTAATCTAACTCAGAGCATAATGATATTTTAAGGAAGATATCTGGAAAAATGGCTTTATTTTATATTGTAAAAATTGAGTGTTCAGGACTATCCACCTTAGCTTCACTTTCTCATCCTTTGCTTCTCCTAGCTTATTTGCATGGGATGAATAATATTTTTGTTAGAAATGTATACTGTTGACATAATAAACTACATCATACATAGATTTTATTGTTTTGTACTATTGCTTTAACGTTGAATTGCATTATTTTTCCCAGAGGGAAGACAAAGCGCAGAATTAATGATATTAATGCCTTTAGTAATAAAGAACAAGAAAAAAAAAATCATATGCATTATTTTTTTCAGAAGCACTAAATTACCAGTGCAAAAATCAGAATGGATCGAATGTCTTCATCTTTGCAGAGTAACAAAGAGAGGAAAATGGAGGGAGAAAAAGAAAAAAAAAGGAAATAAATAAATCCAAGGAAAGTGGAAAGAGCAGTCCTGGACCCATTATTCTTTTAACTCCTTCATGTTCTTGGTGTTTTAATTGCCCACATGAATTTGATTGCATCTCCCACTATGAATGTCTTATCTTCTTGTATCATATCATAATAAACCATTTGATAATTCTTTCATTCATCACTAACTAAACCATATTTCTGGCTATCTTAAAGTCTTCATTCTACACAAGATGTGCACATTCTGTCCTAAACAGCTCGAATCACTGCCAGTTAATGACATTAATATGCTCTGAAATGATATTTGGGAAAGAGCATTCAGCTACTGTGTTTGTCTTTTAGTCCATTCTGAACTGACATGGCTCTGCCAACATAACCTGAACCTGCATAGTATGCAGACTAAGTCTAGGTAAGTATCCTCAACCATTCATCTCCTCTACCTTCCAGTTCTTAAAGAACTTCTGTTGCAAACAGGAAAAACATATCCAAGCTTTATTTGAGCAGAAGTTTTGCACTAGACTGGTAGTGTCTTATAAAAACACAGCAAGATGTTTTATAAGTACCTTTTTTTTTTTTTCCACTCCTCCCCCCCTACTCCATGAAACCTGCACAATATTATGAATTTGGGAACAGAGGAAACAACAGACAAAACATCTGAGTTTAAAAGTGGAAAATAACAATGGCTATTTAGGAAAAATATGTCTCTCTGAATAAAACCATACAGAGCTGATGCAATTCTAGGGCACAATAGGTAATGGTATCATCTTCTAAAACATGAAATTTCTCAATTTTATCTGCGTTTTCCTGCCAGTATTAAATGCTCAATTCTTATTCCCAGACATGTATCATTTAATTAAACACTATCTCAAAACTTAAATTGAAAGAAATAAAAAGTGCTAAGTACTAAAGACCAACCATATATTTCATAAAAGTACATTTCTCTAGTTGATCTCTTTATTAAGATTCAACAAAAGGAAACATCCAGTTGAGATTTTGATTGCTACTCAGAATTTTATATTTCTTTTTACTTTTCCCCCATCTAAGCAAGAAAAAAAAATAATATCTATGCCCTTGCGTAACCTTCATTTTTCCTCTCCATATAATTTTCACAAAAGAGTAGACCAAAATAGAATTTAATAGTCAAGGTAGGGATGTACATCAGTTTATGAAACATTGTAATATTTTCCCTGATATTCCCTACACAGCCCAAATATTATTCACTTTTTTGACCTCTGATACATTTGAGGTGGATGTCTTCATTGAGCTGTCCGCGGTGATGCCTAGAGCTTCATCCTGAGAGGCCATGTCTAATTCGGTCCCCCAGTACATGAAGGATACAGTAATTTGCTCACTGCAGTGTGTGCTGTTTCCTACTTAGGGAGTAAGAATTTAATCAGTCACTGTTGAACTTATTTTCTCTGGATAGGTCAAGTTCCTTTGATGTTCCTCACAATTCTCCTTAGTTTTCAATAATCCATATAAACTTCCATAACTGGCAAATAACCCCTTCTCAGTGAGCTGTCCCCTCCTCTAGGTTTTGAGCAGAACTAGTTGTACACATTTTGGAGAAAAGCCATTGTTAGCTGTCTTCAAGATTTTTCTTTCTTTAGTCATTTTCAGTAAGCTTCTGTCACATAACATGAGCAAACTCAGAGATTTCCTTTGCATATTTATGTAATTACTCCAAAAAGATTTTTCAAATCCTCTGCAAAGACTGAGAGATCCATGCTGAAACTTCATAGTCAATGCTACATATTAATAGGGATTTAATTATATATTCTACAAAAAATGGCATATATTTTAGTTCTAATCTTCTTATCCCTCAGTTTTTTATCTGTAAATCTCTCTGCTTTGGGAATTCTACACTGCTCTGGTGCTTGGAGAACACCCTACCATTCTGAAGACAGTACTGGAATGCAAAAACAAGTTTTACATATTTTGTGGCTTCTTATGAGAAGCTAATCATAGAAGGAAGCTCTGTATTTTTTATTACATTTCTTCAAATTGCATTTTCTGAGCTTCACTTTATAATGACCACACATAAACCTGGTTTTCGTAATTTTCCATGCTAAAAAGGCATAGGAAACATTGATTTGACAACACAAAGCTAATTTGAAAGTCATTGAGAATATTTAGTAATTTCCACTGACACCATTAGAATTCAGGTGTTTAGCTGTAATACATTCTTTTCAAAAACAGAGTAGACTATATAGCACCCCATTACAGCTGAAGTTAATGCAAATTGCGTATGCTCAATATGTTATCATATCAGAAAATTAATTTAACTAAAAACATAGATGTCCTTCACAATGGTTTCTGAAGTGTATAGAATTAACTAGTAACAAGAAAACTCTGGCAAGCTTTACAAGGCTTCTGAGCGTTTTGTTTCATTTGCTTTCCAGTCTATGAAATGGCAGCTTCTCTGAGCTTTGTTTTGTTGTGTGTGCTTGGGTTTGATGTAGCATCTTCTACAGATTAAGACCAGGAATTAAACTAATACTGGAAACAGTGTAAGACACATTACTTTTTAAGTCATTTGGGTGACTATATTACTTACAGCCACAACCAGTTCAGAAGGTGTGAGCTCTTGATGTGTTACCTAAGGCAAGTTTGTAGCAAAATTAGAATTTGACTTGTCACTACCAGACAGTCTATGTCTGCATTTCTTCTGCTGCTACTGGTTGTTGACTTGCATGCTAAAACTTCAGTAAAATGTATCAATTTGAGAGACAGAGCAGCACTTACTGAATACTCATGTAGCAGAC
The DNA here is from genome assembly GCA_013399055.1 of Ramphastos sulfuratus. NCBI lineage: Eukaryota > Metazoa > Chordata > Aves > Piciformes > Ramphastidae > Ramphastos > Ramphastos sulfuratus. The sequence goes on along the minus strand of WBNM01015572.1, from coordinate 26,661 downwards.
AAAAAAACCCAAACAAAAAAACCCCATCCATAAGTGAGTTAAAAAACTCTCATTTAAAATTGTAATAGCAAGCACCAATGTATTCTACTTATATGGGTGCTCCAAGTGACTAGTTTAGAAAAATGATCAGTGGTCTGTTACCATAAGGTGTCAGTTTCCTTACTGCTCTTCCGGCCTTATATCTAGTGACTCCAGAGCCCAAGGAAATTTAAGTAAGAAAAATACATTTATAATTGAAAACCTGTTTTATATATAAAATTTGAAGCACAAACAGCATAGTCATGTGATCAGCACGGTAGTATTCTCACAGATGGAGATTTGTTCAGCTGCAAAGAGGTAATGTAAGTGCATGAAAGCTTTTCTATTAGATTAGAATACCAAATCTAGATTGGCAAAATGGCTGTATATTCCTATTTTTAAATTAACGTGTTGTCACTTGAAATAGGATTCATTCATTGATCCCATGCTGTCCAGTTCTGCTATGAATTAAGCTAGAGCGAGGAAAGGAGAAGCTGAGGATGCTGAATACAAATAGCTCTGGCTTTTGCAACTATAATGATTGGGCAAGAGTACTGAACACTGCTCTTTTATAATGAAGGGACTTCAACCTTTGATTTCAAAGATCCTCTTGGACTGTTGTTCTGCAAGTGACTAAATCTGCTCCCATAAACAGTTTTGAAAGCATGAGAACAATCTCTTTTGAATAGTAGCTTCACCGCTGCATCTTGTGTCATGCTAATTTAAAGTTATTCCATATATGTGAAACTGCACATTACCTATGGGTGCTGAGAAATAGCAAAGGAACTCAGATTGCTGTAACTTGAGTAAATTTTTATGTCAATCTAGCGTACTATATACATTATAATGTGTGAAATTCCCTAATTATCCCTGTTAATTAGAATTCACTGTTACACTTTTGATGAAAGCTTATGTTTGGGCAGTTTATACAGCAGGCCAAAACATTTATTTTCTGGACTTGATAACAGAAGTTCCCAGCAAGCAGGAAGCTTCATCTCTATATTAAATTAGCAAAGTACTTATTGCATATGCTTTAATGACATTTATATTAGTATTTCTCAATCTCTGTATACACTCAAACTAGAGTAAACACTGATTTAATTATGAATGTGTTTGTTAGGTTTTCATCTTAAATGTCACAAGCAGTGTTTGTTACATGTTTTGTATTAAGGTTTTGCAAGACAATTGTCATAGATTGAGTGGAATCTGATGATGATATTCAATATCATGCTGCTGTTATGTCAGCTTCAAAATTAAAGTGCTGTCTGGAGCAACGTATCATGGAGCTTGAAGTTCAGATTGTAACGTAAGAGGCTTCCTGTTTCAGTTACTGCTTCTGTTTTCTGGTTTTGGGGTGTTGGTCTTTTCTGCTTAGCTAGCTACTACATGCTTGGGCGGGGGTAACCATTTTATATTTGGCTTCTGCTTTTTGCTGCATGTTTTCTGCAAATAGGCTAAGGTAATTGTGATTGTATCATTTCCAGTAAAAGTCGTTATCTCAACTCTTTATGTCAACCCAGAAGTTTGGTGGGTTTTTTTTTTTTCTTCTTTTGTGTTACTTTCCCTCCCATTTTGCTGGGGAGAGATGGGGGCTTGTGAGAGCAGGCCGTGTTAATCTAGGACAATAATCCATTGTCTTTGTGTAAACATTTTTTTCTACTGTTTTTAACTATTAATAACTAACAAGGAGACTTTCTTAAACTATCTTAGTAGAATTCGTAGTGAAAGTAAATAATATATAAATCAATATACATCTGTGAGTAACTGACATGAAAGCTTAAGTAATCTCCAGATTTGAAAGGAAATCATTAACACTACTGATGGCGAATAGCTTATTACAGCAAGATAATGGCCATAACCTAGATATTATCTGAAACAGCTAAACCACACTTTACATCCTTAGAAGGGGTACTTAAGCTACATGAATGAACACAACACTGTCTGCTCAAATGGGAGGCAATGCAAGAGGATAAAGTGTCCTCTATTGGATTAGAAGACAGCTGAGAACGCCAAAATGGCTTCCTTCACTAAATGTATCTGCCTGTTCCTGATTTCATGTGTTGTTATGCTGTGTGATTCACTCACTAATTTCATGCTGTCCAACATCATTACAAACTGCTAAACTAGAAAGACTGGAATTAGAAAAGTTTTTTCAGTGTGGATTGAGCTTTTGGGAGTGGAACCTTGCCCCCACAAAACGCATACGAGATCCTCTTCCTGACAGTTAGGTGATTATTTTCATGCTTATATTGCCACACTGTATTTTAATGCACTTTACCATATTTTATCTTCAATTAAGTATTCACAAAACAGTCCTCATTTCTCTTTGCTGGTTCCATAGATGAGCTAAGTAACAATTTATATTATCTATTAATCAATAGACAAATATATACAAGAGGCTGTATTAATGGATTTTCTTCAAGCATTTTCTCTGGTATTAGTATAAAAATTGCAGTCCTAGATGAATGGCTTTGTTGCAAGGACAAAAGTCTGTGTACTCTGGAGCTACTCTGCTCTCTACTTTGTTTTTATTTGTATTTAAAAATAAAAATAAAAAAATAAATCCCACTTTAACAGACAGAAAACTATATTCAAAATATATCCAGGTGTTTCTACAAGAAGGAAGACAGGAAGTCTGTGAAATAAAATAGGTTCAGGGGACTTCAAAGGAAAAATCAAAGAAGGAAAAAAGACTATAAGTAATGCAATACAGAGAGTTGAGGAGACGGTGGCAATTATTCATCTGAGTTATGCATAAAACAATTAACTACATATTTTAATGTGTAAAATTATGGGAGGTTCCAAGCAAGGCTATAAATTATGGGTTTTTTAATAGAAATATGTTTTCTTCTGCCAGCTCAGTGCCAATGCAGATTTGGAATTTACTCATATTACCATCAACAGATTTGTTAAAATGAAAAAAAAATTATAGACAGATTCATACAGATAAAGAAGATATTAGCCATGTGTATCACGAATGCACTGAATAAAGATTTAAGTTAAACACTTAACATTGTACTGTCATTATTAAAAGCAGCACAGCATCCTATGACAGTAATACAAATGCCAGAAAATCTTGTGCTCTGTTTCAACATTTAAGTAAAAAAACACTGCACTACTATCTGTGTACCCAAACATATATAAATACCTTAAAAAAAGGATTATAAACTAGCACTGTCACATGCTTGCACCTGTGTGCTTGCACATGCACACATATGCATCAGGTCTGTGTAAAGAGAGGAAGAGGCATAAACGAAAAGATAAGATCACGTTTCAGGAAGAATTGCTCCATTTGGCTGCAAACTCATATTTAAAGAAACTGATATAAAATTAAATACCTAGGCATATTTACAAGTCTACATGTAGACAAAAGCCAGAGGTGAGTCAAAATGTAAGAAGTAATTTACTTATTAGCCTCACTCTGCTAGGTACAATTAGATATTGGACAAGTCATTCTAACATTTCTTAAAAACTGACTAGCTGCAGGTCATAAGACATGCACAAAATTCATACAGATAAAATCATTCCATGCTTCCTTAGCTCTGTTGAGGAGCTCAGAGTGAATAGTAACATTCTTAGTTTCCACAAAGATAAGTACTCTATTTTTTTCCCCCTCACTTCATTCCACTCAGAAGGCAACTCTCTATATGAATATCAAAGTGATTAATACTAAAAAAGCATTAATAAATAAATTTTTATATGACCACAGCTGTACAAGTCTCACTGAAATATAAAGAACCAAACCCCATCATGCTTATGTATTTTATTCTTCTTGTTTACACAGTGTATTGGACAACGATGTCACAGCATGCTAAACAAATGCAATACATTTTCACTTATTTTATTTCAGACTGTCTGTTGTCATGTTCTGCAGAACACTCAAAGACTCTGCGCGAGAGCAGTAGTTTAAAACAGCAACTGGCTGTCAGTGGTGTAGTTTGTCATTGTTCCGCAGACAAAAGGCAGACTGTCACAATAAACAGCATTTATTCATTTCAGATTTGTGGTTTAGGGCTGAGGAAGGGGAGGTGTCATTTGTAGTAATTGTAAAACATATAAATAATAATAGTAGTCTGCAAATCATATATCAAAGAAAACAGTGGGATCTGGCAGTGATGGAGGAAAGAAAATGGATGCTCCCATCACAACCTAATTTACAGCTCTTTTAAATTTTTTTTTTTCTTTCATAACATTAAGATGGAATGTTTTGTGTTAACTGCTTGTGTGGCGGGTAAGCAAGACAGAACATCTAAATCATTATTTTAATGACTTATTTAACCAAATCACTGAACACAAACGTGACTATACTGAACTGCTGTCCATTTTATTAACTTAATTTTACTAATTAAAATACATTTAGTATTGATATTGTCATCACCTTCTCTAGCCTTTTGCTTAAAAACAAACAGTTTTTAAAATAAATTACACTGCTCCATGAAAATATTCTGAATTGGCATTTAAGCAGAAGAGGCTTTTTTTACTGTTATAGAATATTTACATCTGTTTTTTTCAAATGTCTCTCAAATAATTGATTTTATATTTTAGGTAATAACTTCATGGACAGAAATTATAAAGGAGACAGATTAATCTTATTGAGGTTGGTATTAATATTTTTTTAACATTAGTCCAAATTTTGAAGCAACTATTATCTTTCTCCTTTCTCATAAGCCTCTGTTCTGATTTATGAGGCTTAAGTCCTAGCTCAGTGACATGTATTAACTGGATTATGACATCCCCTGGCCAACCCTTCGAAGGTCTATAAAAATCTGCGAAAAGAAGTTAGAAAAAACGATGGCAGCTGAACAGGTGTTTCGAAAGGAGACTTCTAATTTACTACTGCTTGGTGAAACTCCCACTCCATCTCATAACCACTCCCAGTGCTGACCAGAACACTGACAATATTTATTAGAGAGCAACCTCTTCTGACATACACAGAAAAGACAGATGGATCTGAGTTTTCCTCTGGCGAACCACGCAATGTTCACCAGATGGAAACAATGCTCCCTATATAGTTTCTCAGGCATTTTTGCCTACAAATCCTTCCCTCCCAGCATGTCTCAATTCCTATCAGGAACAAGGGCATTACAGGGCTGAGGAAAGGACAGGTACGTCCATGAAAGTTAACTTGTGTTTCAGCATGGATCTCTTTTGTGAAAAATCTTAAATAATTTGCTGGAAAGTGAACAGAGTGAAAAACATGCCCTGTATTGAAAGAAGGTGTCATATCAGTATTTCAACCAGTAAATCTTATCACAGCTGCTACTGCTTTGAGTATAATGGACAAACAGATCTCAGAAGTTGCCAGAAGGCAATATGCCGAGTAGTGCAAGGGGAACACACTGAAGAATAGATGCACATGATACGATCTAAGATAAGCTTTGGTGGTTAGTAAGGCAGGATTCCTCTTAGATGATTTTAAAACAGAAAGAGGGCACTGTTTGGCCAACCATGATGTGAATGTATGGGACGACACACATAATGCATTACATGGTTAAAAACTATAGCTAGCAGAAACATGAAAAATTAAGTGTGTTGGAAAATATATGTTTAATAACTAATTGCTAACCATATTTTTAGGAAAGACTAGTACAAATAGAAAAATCTTCTAAGGTTTTAGTATTTTCTGAATTTGGAATTAACTTGTGAAAAAGAAGGGGTTTAGTTCTTCTACAAGGGACATTTTCAGTACAAACTCACTCAACTACACTCCTGTAACAACTTCCTTAACCATAGATAAGTGAAACAATTTCATCAAGTCTTACTGCAAATAGCAAACAGCAGCACATTGACAATTTCATTCCAGAATTTATTCAGAGTTACTTAAGTTTATTTGAGAGCAGTAAGAAAACTAAGTATAACAGTTCTTTAGTTGGAAAAGACATCCTTAGTTAGAAAAGATGTAAAATTAAATAATGAAAATATTCTTAGCTATAATGACTAGCTATTGACTTTGTAGAGTTTTTCTTAAACTCCTCTCAAACCCCTTCTACCTTTCTTCACACATTTAAATACATACATACATATGTAGGCTCACACTACCGCTCTTCTGCATTTGGAACAGTCTAAATTCAGCTTAAAATAAGAAAACAAAATATTCATAGTATACCACCACTCCCTTAGGCAGACTACTAAGACTCTTAGTTTCCTTCTTCTGCAAGATCTGTCTCCAATTGTTAAAAGTCTGGAATGCTATACTTGAAAAGACCCTATTTTAGGGTGCATTTTCTTGGTTAACTTTTGCCTTTTAAGGAATCTGTTAAAAAGCCAAAGTTAAGAATTCTGTAGTATTCCTTTTTACTTGAGAGTGAAAGCTTGAATGATGTATCTGAATATGTATGATTTTACCCTGGGCTCAGTCAGGTACACAATTTTCATGGCATCCTGTACATAGTTACGCAGAGTGATGAACACATGCAGTCATTAAAAAGCAGTGATAACCTTCATTCTAATTACATTAGTATGCCAGCTCTCTCAAATGGAGGCAGATTTCCCATAACAGGAACAGCTAAACACAAATGTAAATGGATCAACAGTGCCACTCAAAAACTATGATCATGGCCAGCATCAGTGGACAATCACCCATGTGACAATACAATCACTTTGCAGTTAATGCATGTCACAACTTATTTGCAGAGAAATTTTTGAAACCAGAATTTGCATGGTCTATTTGAAACTTCCTTGAGCTGAATAGCTAGCATTTAGCTTTCTAGTGGGAGTTGTGACAGTAGCACTGCTCACAGCAAACTGCCACTGTCGTTTGTTCTGCTTCAGTGCTGTTTGACTGTCACAGCCTGTCATGTTGGAAGAAAGCACCACATCTAACCCCCTGTGACAAGGTTTAATCACCCCATTACTTCTATTGGCTGCTCAAGCCACCTTGGGGTGTGCAGCATACAGTTACAGATCAAAAAAATCCTGGCTTTATAAATGAAAAGGCTAAAAACCGGTTTGATCCGATTAATCGTCTATTACACAGTTGAAAGGAACTAGAGGGATTAGATAAATACGACTAAAGCAATGCCTGAGACAATTTTTTAATTGTTCTATCTTTTTGCATCATTAGGAATTTTAAATTATTTATTTTTAGGCAAGATTACCACTTTATGGATTCCAAGTATCAGTAGGTTTTGAATTCTGATCTTCTTGGTTTTTTTCTTTCTAGTAATCATTACTATAATGTGGACATGTATGCAAGTCACATTTGGTGATCTGCTTGTTTATGCTAAAATAAAATCACAAAGAAAAATACTGTATCACATAGTATATTTGTCCAAATGTTAAAAGTGAGGGAAGGAATGCTTAGAATAAGTCTTATACAAAGGAAAGGTTAAACTTAACCTCCCACAAATCAGCACTAGTTAATTAAAACTTCATATATGCTTCACCTATATACTGACATTCTGTATGAAAACTGCTGCTTTATATGGAGAACTGTACTTTCATACTAGTTTCAAGAATGTACTTTTTGAGACTGCAGTCCATATACTACTTAAAGTCTGAAGGGGTCAACTCTTCCAGTCCTCTTGCTCACAGCTAGTTGCAAATCTTTCTCCAGAAGCCCAGATAACATAGACAAGTCACGTTTTGCACATTAACGAATTTGTTTGCTTGACTTGGTCTTATTAAATCCAAGGTGTCTATTCACTGGGACAAAAAAATTGATTTCTATATGAAAACATATTAACCCAACGTGAGTTTAGGTTTAGCATAGTAATCCAGTATTATTAAGTTTTAATTACTCCAGCAGTCTAATCTTAGGCTTGATAAAAGATGTTGGCATGAAATTTTACAATGAGAGATTTTCTAAAGCTTGTGGAAATCACTAACAACGGTGCTATTTCACTTGATCTGTATTTGTAAATATCACATTTGTTTTGCACAGACTAGGAACCAAGTATATCCTGTACAGTCAGAAAGCTTGGTGCATCAATAATGTAGCACAAAGATTTTTACCCTAATATCCCTGTTAGTCCAGTTCTGAAAATATCTAAGCAAATGCCTATCCTGTAGAACCAGCACATGATATGACACTACCTGGCCCCTCATGTATGGGTGAGAACTTACTAAATAATCATGCTGCCTCTATCATCTACCTGGAAATGTTTCTACAAATAAGGGATGACTTTTTTTTTTTAAGGGATTAATATATAAAAACTCAATAGTTACAATTGTCAATACTCATTTCTATTGTGATTAGAACAAACTATGTAATTTTCCTTTCTTATAAGTGATTTCAGGTGAACAGGACAGAATCTTGGGCCAGAGCATTTTAAAACTTGCAAAAAGCATGCGAATGTGTGAATGGGTAGAAAGTGCATTACATAAGGGTTTTAATTTTTCATGAAAACTTTATCTAACAGGAAGGTAAATTATTTTTTCATTTTTCAGATATAAACACACTTCTCTGTGTTTCTTTGGGCCAGCTTAGGAAAATTTAAAAAACCCAAAACGTCATCATCAGTGGCATTTCAGTTCTCTCTCTAGATTGTCTTCCTGAATGACCAGATAGAAAAGATCCTTTTCTGTGTAAAATGAGTTAATAGTGCTTCCACTCACTGATGTCCAAATCTAATTTATGTTCTTTCTCCCCCTGTGAAGAGAAGCTATGCTGTCTGATAATGTCAATTAGATTAATATTACCAGAACTGTTACAGATTTTCTGTTATCAAAGACAAAAAGCGATTTGTTTTCTTATATCTATCAAACAACTGTGAGGCATCACCTAAAAATAACCAATTACAGTTACCTAACCCACAGATACTGTGGGTTGCCGCAGATAATTGATTGTCCAAATCCAGCGCATGCTAGCACTTATTTATGGTGTGCTGGAAGGCCAGTTCATCAGCTACAGCTTTACACTACACGTGTTATTCTTCATGTTGTATTTCTGTTCACGTAATTTGACTTGGTGTTCTCTTCCCACCAAGCTGTTTATCAGTTCTGAATGGCAATAAAGAACACTGTCCTGTTATCCTGAGAGTAAGTTCATGAAATCTGAATACTGGATGACCTATCTTAGCTATCTGGTTTCTTGAGCTGTCCAATTACATTGAATAGTTTCAACAATTACATTGAATAGTTTCAACAATTCTCATAAATTGAAAAGGATGAATATTTTTTCTGCCACAAGGCGTGGTATTGACAATGAGATAAATGATAATCCTAAACTTTTAGATTCACTTTTTCTTTTTAAATAACCCTACACAATATTCTAGGCAAGGATATTGATATGAATCTTTGGATATGAATCATAATAGCAGATTTTCACATCAGGTATTTGATTCCATCTCTGAACTCTGAAGCTTCTGTGGTGTGAGTGGCAGCAGGAAATGGCTTTCAAACTCTTCCTAACAGATGGAATAAAATCTGCCAGGTTATTAAATTACTGCACAACTATTTTTAGTTTCCATTTCTAAACCCTTTTTCTTCTTTTGTCATATAATATGTCATTGCTAATCAAATTTCAAAAGCATTACTATTTTGAAAAACAGAATCTTCAGCTGGCAGTGTCTTACGCTTTATCCTGAATATTTTTTGTTGCTTTTTTACTAAAGTTATGGAGTATTTATAGAAATTTGTACATTGCAAAAAATGGAAAAAGTAAGTAAAAATATCAGTTTGTAACAGTTACAGGCACTAAAAATGTTTCAGTGATGAATACTTGCTGTGAACCCTTATCTAGACTGAGGTCTCACATTAAAGACAACTGTTTGCTGAAAGCTAACAAGTAGAAATACCCTCCCAATTACAATGAAACCAAAAGTAAATTCCTCAGCTGGCTTTGGTAAACCATCTCACAAGTGCAATGTATTTTAGTTTTGATGAATTTGGCCTAGAGAGAACAGGAAGCTACTCAACTCTTGTGAAAATTAAAACAACTGTTTCCTCCTGTGAACTCTGTCATAGTGACAGATTTTCTTAGGGTACAAAGAAACCTTTGAAGGCAAAATTTGCTTGTAATTCAAGTGTTATGGAAAAAAAAATATCTCTTTGTTCACGTATCAACCCAAATGTTAACTCACTTCTTACATGAGATCTATTATTACTACTACAGCTGTGCTACAGTACAAAAATTATATAAACTATTAAATATTGGTTGGTAGCATTACAATAGATAGTGCAGCACTAAAAGAAAGACTAGAAATTGTAATGTGATTAAGTCAACTGGGAAATTATGGTTTTACTTAAGGACAACAAACTTTAAGCAACTAAAGAGTCAAACAGTAACTTGCAAATTGATCCTACATCTGATTTTCAGTAGCACATCAGACAACAATCAGTTTCAGACTGAACATGAAAATGCAACAGAAAAAAATTCTGTGGGATATACAAAGATTTAGATCAGAGTGATACTGTACATCAGACCTGTAACTTCTGGAGGCTGTACTGATTTACATTGCTGCCACAAAAGCAATGTAAAATAATGAGAACCTCCCACATTATCATACAGTTATATTGAATCTCACAACTGAGAAGAAATAGGGAACTTTTTTTGAGACCACTAACCCGGTTGATGGTTACTTAGCTACAAACACATACAAGTATCAATGAAAGAGGCTTCCAATTTCTCTCAGGAAGGAAACCACACACACATGGCAACTAAGGCATGGAACCTGATGAAACTTTTCCTGTCAGATTATGTAAACTATGAAATAACTTTGCAAAATGGACAATAAGGTATGATTCCTTAGTAAACCCAGAATCCTAGAATGTTTTAGGTTGAAAAGGACCTTTAAAGATCAGCTATTCCAAACCCCCAGGTAGTGAGCAGAGACGTTTAACTAGATCAAGTTGCTCAGAACCTCATCCAACCTGGTCTTGAATGTTTCCAAGGATGGAGTTTCTAATACCTCTCTGAGCAATGTGTTCCAGTGTTTCCTCACTCTCACTGTAAAATATTTCTCCTCATAGATGGATTGTCTCCGTTTTCCTTTTAACCCCCCTTTAAGTACTGAAAGGTTGCAACAAGGATCATTTATGTGGCCCTCTTCTGGACCCACTCCAACAGGTCCTTATCTTTCCTTGCAGAGGACCACAGAGCTAGACACAGAATTTCCAGGCTGGGTTTCAATGCAAAACACCCTGCACTGTAAGACATGAGGTTTGCTACTTATACCACATAACCAATGAAAATGCAGAAAAATATCAGAACTCATAATTTTTCAACTTCTCTACAGTATCTTGGATTTTATACTTTGTAGTAGAGAAATATAAGAGGAGCTCTCACAATCCTGAGGATTTGTCTTCTTCCTACTGACGACTCCTTTGATGATCAGAGGAAAAAATAATAGAAAATACAAATATTTAAAGCAATTTGTCTGGGAGATTAATTTGATGGGCTTTATAAATGAGATGTCTTCTGAAAAGGCATCAGTAAGGATGAATGGGAAGAAGAAAAACTGTGCTTTATAAAGGTAAAGGCAATAACAAAGCCTCCACTAAACGCAAAGCTCCTAGGTAAGAGAAGTTTCACAAAGCTCTTACTTTAAGAGATGTACACTAGCTTGTGTCCAAAGAAAAAAAAAACAAATGTAGGGAAAATTTGTAGTTTAGATCTCTATGTCTTCTGTTTCTCTTAGGGGAAATGGAAAAATATAGCTTCCTTCAGATCTCCCAGTAACATTGTCCTTAGAGTTTAATTGCCATCTAAACAGAAAATTAAACAGACATTTTCTCTTTTCTGTGATAGCCTTGGCAACAAAATAGTTTATTGGAGGAGGAGTAGGTAGAGAAAAATTTAAAATTGTAATTTCTTCATTAAAAATGCAGTATTTTACAGTTATTGCAATATGATATTGCATTGTTTAAATTACAGCATAATAAATCATTCCTGCAGCATACAGTGGCACTAGGCCTTTGGCCTCTTGCCTAACAATACACTAGGCAAGAATTATTACATTGTAATTCACACCCTGTCATGCCTTATTGCTTAATTAAAGCATAACCCTTCCTGACATGACAAGCAATTTAGCTGTTACCATAATAGATTATTATCCCACCTAACATAGTTAAGAGTTTATTCTTTTTTGTACACACACTAAAAGTTATCAGAACAAACACATTTCTTTACATTTCTTTGCACATGAAGTGTGACAAATAGGTTTAGAAAGAGTAACTAAGAACATGAGGTTGTATGTTTTGTTACAGCTGTTCCTGAAGTTTGTTTTTCGTTGTTCGTTTGTTTTCTTCATTTCCCTTCAGGAAAAAAAGTAGCAAAAATACTAAGAGTCAAATACCAGATTAGCTGGTTGCCTGCATTTTGTTGTACTGCTTAGCTACCCATATGGTAAAGTTATACTGTTCTGTTGAATTCTAATGTGGAACTAAACCAGTAGTGAGGCTGAGGTTGTAAAGTCTTTAAAATTGCAGACAAAGAAGTTGCCAGTTTCATTTTGTTGCAGTACAGCAGTTAGCCATTCTATGCTCACCATTAAGTAATTCTTACAACATTTTTCAGGAACATCTCCATGAATATTATTAAGATCTTTCCCTTTCCAATGTTTCTCATATTGAAACCCAATAATATGGAAAAGGTTGCCAGTTATTACTAAAACACATCTGATTATTACTAAAAATTAACTAGGTGAAATTCTGCTTTTGTAAAAGTCAATGCCAAAACTCGCTGATTTAGGTGAAATATAAAAATGCGCTAAAAAAATACACTAGTATTCCCGCTTAATATTATATGTTTTATTAATGTTTTCACATGGGTTATTTTGCTATTAATAATCCTTTGCTTTTAACAACTGCCACTTTAAAAATAAAATATGCGAACATGGAACTCTGAAATTTTGTTTGAGTAGACATACAAGCAGTGCTCATGAAATGCATACAAAGCAATTTTAACATGGAAATTATGTATGCCATACCTCATAGAAGTACTACCAGTTTCATTTAATATCAAGGTACAATTTATTGAGGTTCCACTGAACTCTGTATGCCTGCAAGGTGACTGGGTCGTCCCTGGAACTCTCTCTGCTATAACTACAAAATGTCTATGATGTGACTGTGATATAACTGAAACAGCTGCAGTCTTTGATCATATGCTGACAGTTTATGTACAGATGCAGAATGTGTAATAAGGGTACACTTTATTAACTTGACTGATGTTCTGTTATTTTACTAGTTCCAAAAGCCAAAGGAGAATAGGATCCACCATATTACCCTGAGAATAATTTATTGTTGCAACTATTCAAAATGAAATAACTATCATTAATGTCTAATTGATTATCAAAAGCAAGGCGTACATTGGCCTTCAGCTGATCTGACATTTGCTTATGATCCTCGAGCTCGTGCTAGTGCTACAACTATTATTTTAAATTAGCACAAAACACATTTTAACTAGGGTTTGAAACAGCTGCCAACACTCTGAATGTATGCATATGTTTCCTGTTAATAGATATTTCCACATTCATATAGTCTAGTGAAACTTACAGTGAGCTTTTACCATTTCATAATTATGGAAATACATAAATTGTGAAGGTGTGAAAATACAATTAGACCTTGACAGACCAGTGGTTATATTACGGTGTATAGAAACATCTTTGTTCTCCTTAACAAGATAAAACATTTCGGTTCTATTGAACTGTTCAGGTTTTCAACAGTTCAGATTTCTCAAAGTAGTCAAATTAGAGTGCATATTGTTTCCATGTGCCCAGAAACAAAGGGGAAAAAAAAAATCGCTTAATATCTAGATGCTTTGTTTGCATCAAAGAATCTGTCTGGTTGGAAAAGACCTCAAAGATCGTCCGGTCCAACATTTACCCAGCACCAAAGGGTCAACACTAAACCATGTCCCCAAGCTCCTTGAACACTCCCAGGGATGGTGACTTCACCACTACACTAAGAAGACCATTCCAATGTTTGATAACCCTTACAGTGAAGAAATATTTCCTAACAGTCACCCTAAACCTCCCTTGGTGCAGCTTCTATCCACTTCCTCTAGTCCTGTTGCTTGACACACAGGACAAGAGACTGACCTCCTCCTCGCTCCAACCTCCCTTCAGGTAGTTGTAGAGAGCAATAAGGTCTCCTCACTGCCTCCTCTTCTCCAGACTGAGCAACACCAGCTCCCTCAGATGCTCCTCATAGGCCAGGTACTCCAGGCCCTTCATAAGTCTCACTGCCCTTCTCTGGACACACTCCACCATCTCAATGTCTTTCCTATAGTGGAGGGGCCCAGAACTGAACACAATACTTGAAGTGTTGCCTTACCAGTGCTGAATACAGGGAGGCAAGCACCGCCCTGTTCCTGCTGGCCACAGTGTTTCTAATACAAGCCAGGATGCCATTGGCTTTCTTGGCCACGCTGCTGACTCATGTTCAGTCAGCTATCAACCAATACCCCCAGGTCTCCGTCCAAGTTGCAGCTTTCCAACCCAGATCTGATTGTAAATCTTCTTTACTCTCTAGCAAATCGACACAGCCATCCAGCTTGGTGTCATCTGCAAACTTACTGAGGGTCCGCTCAATCCCCTCATCCTGATCATTGATAAAGACATTAAAGAAGACAGGCCCCCGTACTGAACTCTGGGGGACACCACTAATAACTGGACACCAGGCAGATTCAACTCCATTCGACCACCGCTCTTTGGGCCCAGCCACTCAGTCAGCTTTTTATCCAGTGCAGAGTGTACATGTAATATACAAAACACAGTAACATTACAAACTATAGGTAAACATAAAATTTTGAGATATAGCTGTTTGTTCAAAGATGCAAAGATGAAATTACAATCTCAAAAGATCTACTAATAGTTTTGCATTAATTCTGAAAGTATGATGTTATTTCAGATAGGAAGAGGATTTATAACAGACAGCTTTCTTATACTTTATTCCCCATTTCTTCCCTATCCCCCACTTACATCTCTGTACTCTTAACTCTAAATTTAAGTTTTTCTCCACGTTGTCTTCCTATTTTTATTGGCAGACATACAAAGGCCCAAACTCTAAGTCACTCTGCTTCCATACTCCTAAGTTTGCTTTCTCCTGTAGTCTTGCACAGGAAATAGACATTTTCATAACCTTGTTGCAGTGTGGATATTCCTCAAGAAAGTGTAATTCTTCTGCCCCTCAAGGTTGGTAGCACCAATTAAACCACTGGCTTATTTTCAGAATCCTAAAGTATAATCTCTGAAATATGATCTTTTTTTTTCCCTCACACACTGAATGCTTCCCATTTTATAAAAAAGTATAGGTGAATGTAAAATATAAACACTTCAATTGGATAGATTTCTTCTACGAAAGTGTGATGCCTATTTCAAGAGCTTCATTTGCAGCAACATTTGTACGTCACCAGAAATTAAAGCTACAGATAAAGAATAAATCAGTTCATTTTGGTGTTCTAAGTTATCCAAACACTCAAATGAAAATACAGTCATACAAAAGCTGATTTCTGAGACCAAACTGGTTATTGTTTTACACTACAGTAGGGCTTAAAACAGATATTTTCTTTTTTTTTCCTTAACTACTTCTAGCACTTCTCAAATATCATTTGCAATGGAATTCTGCTGCCAAATATCTCTTTGACACATTCCAGTGCCCTCTGTTTCTCTCCATTCACTGCGTTCTTATTTTTGTTGTTGTGCTTGTTGCAGTGGATTCAGACGAGAATACTGGACTTTATGCAATTACTTCAATGACATCACTTTAACTGACTCCTGAGTATTATATTGAATTAAATGCAAAGTAAAGCTTATTACTGAAGTACTAAATTCAATCCTAGAAATAAATAATTACTTGATAAATACTATAAAATGTCTGCTTCTGACTGTGGGTCAAAATTAAGAGAACATTCACAGATAAAACATCCCTCGAACAGTGAAATACTCCATTTTAATAGCAAACCACTTCTGTTCAGAAAGTATATATAGCTATGCAACACTATTTGCCATCCAAAGCATTGCTTGCTGACTTCTAAGGTATCTTTTGTTTTGTATAGCGAATATTATTGTCGTTATTCAGCTGTACACCACTGAATTAAAAATTGCTAATTTTCATAGTAAAGCAAATGTTATAGCTAAAATCTGAAGAGTTGACACCCATGGTAATAAATGTCCAACAGTTCTGCAAGATTTTCCCCCTTAGGAAAATATGGATGACAGCGAAATAACTTTTCTTACGGTGTTCTTTTCTCCTACCTTTTCCGATGAGTTAGCTGCAGAAAAACGTATAAATGGAAAGCTCAATTAGTGTAATTTATGTATCCTTGGACGTCAATCATTACAGTTGAGAGGTGGGACTTTCAGGATCTCTGTGCATTAATTAAGAGCTCATCTCAGAAGAGTAGTCATTGCACCTAAGGACCAAAAATAAGTTTTAATTAGAGTCTAGAAGACAGTATGTCATCCACTTATAAAGCTAGTTTCTTTGGTTAAAAAATGAACAGCTATGGGACATTATTAGTAACAATGGAAAGGGCACAAATCTCTTGCTTGTACTTCACAATACAGAAGTAGATTTGTGTATGTAAGTCTGCCTGGAAAAAACGGACAAGTTCTGTATTACCATGTGGACACGCTGCTCAAACTTCAGTCAAGTTCTATGAATGCAAACATCATTATTAGACCCTTGCCAAATTATTCGTGTCAGGGCAACGCTGAATGAAGACTATTACAGTGATGATAAATTTTATTTCTCTTTCACAACCAGTGTTTTTTTCTTTTGTGCAGACTATCTTCTGACCACATATGCAATAGGCAAAACAGTGCAGGCTCAGCAAAAGGAGATGAATGGGCTTGTACAATGCATCAGCTTCATTCACTGAGTGATACAATACGTAAGCGGCTGTTGGCTGGCCTTAGACATGTCAAGGCTCAGGAGAGGTTAAAAACTAGCTGCACTAACTGATGTCAGCTGCCTGAGAGCACTTTGCTGGTGGCATGACTTATATGAGGACAATCAAATATTCTGCCTAGGACTCACTAGGGAAATAATGTATAAATAATTGATTATATAATTTATAAATTAAAGGAAGGAAAACAAATTTTAAAAGCTGGTCTGGAAAATAAACATGTCAGCTAATAACTCAGGCATGAAAAGGGGTAAAATTTACAGAAGAAATAGCTTTGCATTCTAGAGAACAGGAAACAATTTGTTTGTCAATGGCTGAAATGAGAAGTACAATGAATCAATTAAAAAAACCACCAAAACAACAAATAGACTGCTCTAGAAAGGATTAGAATCAAATAAACAAACAAAAAAAATCAAGCTCAAATAAAAAATAGAAAAGAAAAAATACTTATAAAAATGGGATTTCAGTGTTACAAATGTTGCTCACTTAAGGACTAAAGCTAACATATATATTACATGATAAAATCAGTAGTAACTGTAAAGACTATTGCACAGACAAAAAGCAGAATGGGAAGACATGTCAAAAAGAGAAAAAGATTTAGTATGCATCCTAGAATAGCAAAACACAGGTTATGACCTTCTTCATTGTCATTATATTTCATTTTTTTCACTAAAATATATTTGCAAATACCTTAAAAGACGGATGTTTTTCTCTAACACTTGATAAACACACACTATAAATTTCCTACAGAATCAATATACTTGAAGGGTACTGAAAACCAGCAGCAAATACAATAAAATAAGTGCTATTGTTGAAAGATTGCTTAAACTGTTTTCTAAATATAATGCATGATGAAACTAACACCATAGGGAGGGAGTAATCTTTTAAAGACATTTCAAAAAAAGGAGGACAATAATTTATAAAAATACAATTCAGAAAAGTTATGGTAATGTCATTAATAAATATTTATAATGATTCTTGCCCAAATGTTTTTCCAGTCTTTTCCAGCCAGGAATTGTGTGCTATACACACTTCAGAATTTACTGATTAGGAGTATTACTAGATTTCAGTGAGTAGATTAAGACCAAGAAATATAGTGGCAGTACACACCCTGAGAATGTTAGTACTGAAACTTGTTTTGTAGAAGTTTAACTTCTATTCTGTGAATTGTTACTGAGGCATTACAGTGCAATACTGAGAATATCTTACTACTATGGATAGGTGCATATTACTCAATTTGTTACTTTCTTTTCTGTAGACCTAATGTTTTTCACATGATGATAGAGAACATGTTTAATCTTGTCTGGCACCATGAGTAGGTATTTTTAAATGGAAAGGGAAAGGAATTTATCCAGGGTTTGTCACTTGTAGTCTCTGAACTGAAGCAAAGTACTGTCTTGTTATCTGCAGTCTCCTGCTAGTCATACTTAGCACATTTCTTGTCAGCTGCTTCTCTTGATTAAGAGGATGGCAGAGATAATAGACACGCTAAACTCCAGAACAGATAGAGAATCTTTGTACCACTAAGCAACGACATGAATTTTATAACTGTTTAATTTGTCAGTATTCGCAAGGGACACTGTCAAGAACTGAACCAGAGGACTGCTAGCAAAGTACAGATTGCATGTTAGCAGCATAGTGCCTTCTCAGCTCTAAATTTCCTAGTTTGCCTCTTCTGAGCCCACACTCCAATATGCTGCTTATGGAAGCTAGCCATAAAAGAGGCTAACTCAGACAATAAAGTCTGGATGATCTACTGAACTATGACTGAAATTTGTGACCTGCCTTAAACTGAATCAGATTCGACAACAAGATTTACAAGCACTTCTCACCAAGAACCTGAATGTCAACATGTGTACTAAACAGTTGACAAAAAGGTTGCTGAGAATCACATAACATTATCATTAAAATAACTTTTAAACCTAGATGAGTTTACATATAAAGGATAATAAAAAAATCACAATTCTAAAATGTTTCTTAACCATCAAGACTGTGAATCAGCAATTAAATTATATTGCACAATCAGAAAAGAAGAATATCATTAAATACTTAAGGCACTCTCCTGACAAACTTTGGACTCTTTAATAAAGACAGAAAGTTTGAAATCTTGCCCAAAATTTACTCTGCAAACAGTAAAAAAAGGGAAAAGCATCTCCAGAGATGAAACCAGACTTAAAACTTCTGTCTTTCCACTTGTGGGCATGCTGGTGAGTACTTTTGTTTATTTGCAATTAATCTACATCTTACAGTCTGATTTTCAGAGGTGTCTAGTTATTAAATTTCAGTGTAACATCAACATTTAAACTTGCACGTAAATGATTAATGGGAGATATGATCAGGGATTTCCTAACTTTTGTAACACTGCCAAATACTAACGAACAGTAATTGTGCAGAACTTCTGATTCCTGTTGCAACTAACCAGTGCCCTTCCTGTTCCCAAATGCAAGATGCAAAATGCAAAATGTTAAAAACTACCAGTGTTTTTCTATTCATACTTAAGCACGTTTATCATCATTCATATGTTTAATACTTTACTATGTTTCCGGGAGTGGTGGAGGGGGGGGCGGGGAATTGCTCTATTTGGGATAATTTTATCCTATTTACCAGAAAAATGGTAAAATTTGGATCCATTTTCCCCACTCCATGTGTTATTTCCTCTCTCTAAAGATAAATGAACAGTTCAATAAAATTTCTGAGAATTTCCTATAAGAAGTAAACTTTGAGGCAGATACAGCATACATACTTTCCATACAGTCTAGCAACAGATTCTGGGTTTGGAATTTAAGGATCACAGTTCATTCTCTGTAAACTGATGAAATACCAAACTGATTACTCTTGAAGAGCTCTGTAAGGATCTAAAAATCACTGTAAGTATTTAAATTAAAGCTGAACATCAAAATGCTTGCACAAGGAGCGGAGAGAACCCCATAAACATATCTGCCTTTTAACCCCATTAACATTTGTAATCATGAGCAGCTTCTGTTGAAATGGCAGTGATGTCAGAAAAATATTTATGCAAGAGATACATAGAAGTGTTTAACGAGACACTGGAAAATATTAAAATATAAAGAAAGTAAAATTTAAATTAAATTTAGTAATAGCAAAACAATACACATGAAATTTCTCCATGGCCAGCACTGTCTATTCATCAAGCCCTCTTGCTGAAATCTATTCATTTATCATACAGCACTGGAGTCACTTTGAAAATGATTCCATTGTAGTCAGCAACACCCAGACTGCGAATGGAAGTTATTAATCAGACAGCAATATCACAATGTTTTCTACTGTCAAGAAAAGAACCACTGCTGACTCTAATGAATAACAGAAGAGTTTGTTCTAAATTAGGATGCACCTGTATGTGTGGTAACTTTGGTTTCAGCATTTTGCTGCCTCATTTTGCTATCCAGTTAGCCTCTCTATTTGCGAATTTTTTCTTACCTTTCCTAATCTCACTTTTTGTGTTAGTTTGTAGGATCACAGTGGAAACATGACAGAAGGAATTAAATAAAAATTGTATTTTCTTCAGTATTGATTAGTAAATTTTCTTTGCTTTCTATTACATTATTAAGAATTGCGGAAGATAGGGACATTATGGAATTATTCTTATATTGTTGTGTCATTATGCTAAAAAAATGTTTATTAATTGTGGAGGACAAAAGAGTTATCCATAACATTTTACAAACCCTTTGTGTTCTTCAGTCTGGCTGACTGATATGATTGTGGCCTGCTAGATAAAACTTCACTACCAAAACCAGTCATCACAGGTAAGATAAAGAAATAACAAGACATATTAAAAGAGAATTAGAAGAACTACTAGTTGAAAAATTTCTGGCTGGCTGGCTGGCTTCAGCTAGATTAATAGATTTTTCTTTTCCTTATTGGAGTTTTATTATGAAAAAGGTATTAAAATGTTAACATATATCACTGAGAAAGGAAGTGATTAAGCCAACACTGGAAAAACGATGCAAGAGAGATACCACTAATTCGACAAGTTTGTGTAGAATCATATATGAAGTAGGCTGGGCTTGCCTAAATTTGAGAGAATAACATGTGTTTAAGCAACATATTATGCTTAATTGTACACAGTCATGCTACCATGTTCCACTGATGTGGGCAAAAGAATCTATTACGATCTTCAGCTTTTTCTGTACTTGTGACGTATTCCTGTAGGGAATGGATAATGTGTCTTTACAGAGACCTTGATCTTTGTCACAAAACCTTACAGGCACGTGTCACTGAGACATCAACAAAATTAATGGTTGGGCTTGCAAGCTTCACTCTATCAAAAAAAGAAGCACTGTCCTAGGATCAAGACTAAGAACAGTAAAATAAAAGAGGAAAGAGTGGCATATTCTATCCGAAGAATCACTTGTAAAGGTTGCACAAAGGATGAATAAGGCATTGATTGGCACAAAACTGGGGCAAGAATTTGAGAGCATAGTCTAAAGGTAGGTCAACCACAGGATTCAGTCCTGCAGAAGTGTTGGTAATGTCTGTTACTTGAAAGACAAGCCTGCAAGACAGATTAGGGAGAAGACCACAGGTGCAGCTTGCCCCTGTACTGTCATAACAATAAATAAGGTTATCTGTCATGATCAAGCCATCTGGAGAAGTACTTTATACTGTCCTGAATACATGCTATGCATTTATTTGAGGTTAGAAAGATGCTTAAAATAACACTGATTTAGTAAGAAATAGTTTGTGTTCTATAATTAAAGACAGCATCACAGGAAATATGTAGGCAAAAATTGCAGAAATACTTTAAGGGTAGGTATTTTGGTATTATTGATTGATGAGTGATGATCTACAACATTAAAAAAACAAATGACAGTTCAAATTGCTAGATACAGCAGCTGTGGCAGGGGTTTTCAGTCTAAACTGAAAGCGGTGACCTAGCCATCCCTGCCCAGATATTTTATTCCTTTTTATAAAAGTTATTTAAAGTAGAGAACCATTACATCATCATATATCAACAAGTCATATTGGAAGAAAAACAATAATCTACACTGCAAGTAGTAAGTTCCAACACACACACACACACAAAAAAAAAGGCATCTCTCTTTATATTGTATTTTCTTTTCTTGCTGGCAAAGTATACTCAAGCTTTGCAAGTAAGGGTATACATGTGAATCTAGCTCACCATGGGATTATCTGTGGGACAAAAACTTAACTCCTGCTGAAAGATCAGGATCTAGATTAAAATGTAGCCTTGCCCTATTGCTCTACTCAAACTCTTCTGCTATAGAACAAAAAACAAAAACAAAAACAAAAACAAAAAACAGCCTTCAATATAGTACAGGCTTGACATGCTCCCTAAATGTCATAATGGGAAAATAAATGACAGGTCTAATTCATTTTCTGAGAAACAGACAGGTAAATGGAGATATATTATGTACTACACTGAAAGTCTACTGTGTATGCAAGTGAAATCAGCACTGGTATTAATTCCATTTCCTTTGTTTTTTTCACTTATGACCTACTCTGCTGACAGCCTCAAAATCCCCTTAAACTTTAGACATATAGAATATGAGTGACCAAGGCATATTTGGTAGTCTGGGAAAGGATATGCCTGTTATCTGTTCTTCACATTAACTCCACTTCATTGCAAAACACTCCTGTGGCAGCATTTCTGTCTATAGTCATAAGGCTGCTGCAGCGTCAAGTATAAACTCAAAAAAGCAGCTCTGTCTATGGCTATTTGTTCATACCTCAATAAACTAAGCACATTGAAACACATTTCTCTGTAACACCATCTTTTTGTGGGCTGCAACATATGAGGCTTAATAACATGGTATCAGGTTGCAATTCTTAGCCTAGCATTTCCTTTTCTGTTTTGCACAATAAAAATTACTATTATGACTGCCTACCTTCAGAGCGTCTCACAGACAAAAGGAGCACCTTGCCAGAAATTATTTTCTAGGAGATGGAGAAACCCTGAGAACAAACATCTTGGAATCATAGTAAGGTTTGGATTGGGAAGTCATCTAGTTCCAATCCCCCTGCTATGGGCAGTGATGCCTGCTACTAAACCAGGTTGCTCAAACTGCCATTCAGCCTGTCCTGGGGCACTTCCAGGGAGGGGGCTTCCACAACTTCTCTGGGCAACCTGTTCCTGTACCCAAACACCCCACAATGTCTTCAAACATACTTCCCTGCTCCTATATTTAAGGATGTGGCTTAACTGAGCAAAGACATTTAACCTGAAATACTTGCCAGCTTTATAATCAAGAAGATTAAATGAAGCTACCACAGCTTTTCTGTGCTATTATTTAGCACCCTTGAATAATTTCACCTGCTGTTGGAGCATTGCCTTAACAACAGTAAGCCAGAAAAGAGTAATAAATTAACATTTCCCCACTTAGATTGGCTGGCTGATCTATTAAGGGGAGAAAAGTAAAGACCCTGTTAAAGCCACTTTTCTTCACCAGCAAATACAAGTCAGGGTTGAAAAAAAACCCTCAGACTTTGCGATAGGGCCACTTATTGCAGTTTAATGATAGCTCTCTGGGTACTAGAAATGTCGGGGAGATGTGAACATCTTTTCATTGTGCTTGCCAGCTGATTTAACTTGCTAGAAGAATGAACCTGCCCCTGGAAGATTTCTTCTCAAGTTGCAGGCTGTAATTCAGGGTTCCAGTTCTCTTTATGTCCTTGAGAGTATGTACCCACCCATCTCCCTTTCTTTGCCCCATCTCTCCCTAAAGCATGCCCTTCCCGGAATCTATGAAAATTTTACCCCCTTTCTCCTGTATTTTTAGGTTTGTTCCACCCACCAGGGGAAGACAGGGAAAAACTGTCATGCCCACCTCCCCACTACTGCAAAAAGAAAAGTTATGTAAATAGTAGCAGGTCTGGATGGTAGGATGATTGAAGACAGTATGGGGAAAACCCAAAAGATAAAGAGCAGGGCACAGGAGTACTTACAGGTACTGTAGTTGTATCAGGTTCTCATGATTTATAATTGTAATCTTAATGTGTAACTATAATGGGTGCTATAAAAACCATGTTCAGTTTGGAAAAAAATTAAACTGCTGCTCGCCTATTCCTGCTGGGAAAACTAAAAAACACAACCTTTTACTAATTCCTGTGGATTTCTAAGCAATGCCAATGCACCTCTAAGAAGGACTAGCTCGTTACAAAATCTATGTTATGGTTTGTGAAGAGCTATAAACAAACAAACAAAAAGATTAATGTAATACATTCATGTCCTAGTTAGAACACAACAAATTCTGTCTGGTGATTTTACTTTTCACCTCAATCTCTTCCAAGTAACTCCACTTTCAGAAGTTAATGGTGTGTTTTCACAGGCAGTGTCTGCTTCTAATAGTGATACCGTTTGGTATTTTATAGTTACTACCGAAGATTGGTATGCAGGACAAGGTCACTGCTAAATCTTGTGTACCACACTAGGGTGCCACAAGAAAGAGGAGGGAAGACTGGATAGGTGACCCTAAACTGACCGACAAGTGATGCCATTCCATATACATCATAGAATGGTAAGGTTGGAAGGGACCTCAAAGATCATCCAGTTCCAACCCCCTGCCATAGGCAGGGACACCTTCCACTAGTAAAGGACACTCAAGGCCTCATCCAACCTGGCCTTGAACACCTCCAGGGAGGAAGCATCCACAGCCTCCCTGGGCAACCTCTTCCAGTGTCTCACCACCCTCACTGTAAATAGTTTCTTCCTAACATCCAGTTTAAATCTCTCCTCTTCCAGTTTAAACCCATTGCCCCTTTTCCTGTCATTACAAGCCCTTGTAAATAGTCCCTCCCCAGCCTTCTTGTAGGCNAATCGTGGGTACACTGCGAGCAGCCTGAGCTTTACCCTGTGCTGCCCCACGATCTGCACTTCAAGGCACTGCCACGAAAGACTGCCAACAAGGAGCCAAGGGACTATCTCCGAATTCCTACTCCACTGCTGTGAGTAGCACAGATGTTCCCTAGGGCTCCAGGCTGCCTTTGTTTGTAAGTGCAGCAAAGCTATTTTTTTTAATAGCAAACCATTTCCAAGCTTTCTGATTTTTCTGAGTTACTAAATTGCCTGTAAGCATCCTTGTGAAAGATTTTCCCGACCAAATTTCTGAACCCATCTAATTAATTATATATATAGTTGTGGGCGGGGCTTTCAAGAAATAAAATAACTGCATATTTTATAATTCCTGCCTCGTGAATTCCCACAACCGAGTCAAGGTTACAACAGGATCTAGAAATAACTAGCAATAATATATAACATTAATTGAACTCAATTAACTGGAAGAGAAGGCTTTGTGGTTAGTGTACTGCTTGCAGTCAATACACCGCTTGCTCACTAGATGGTCTCAAGGAGCTCCTTTCTGCTTATGGCAGAAGGCAATGGTGAATTACAAGAGGCTTTAAGTATTTACTCACAAAATTATCTCCTGATATTTTGTATTTACTCGCAAAATACTATCTCCTGACTCGAGGGGCTAGCTACAGCTGCAGACAGTACCCAAACACTTTCAGGGAATTCTTGTCATCCACTGAGACTTCTGGTTCTTCCCGGGCTGCTGCAGAAAGGAGGCAGACAATCTCTGATCTGGTCCTGCTCTCCTCTGGATGATCTGTGTATCTCCAGGACTTCCTGTCTTGGCAGGAGGTTTTCAGGTGCGGGCAGGATGTCTTGCAACGTGCAGTCTCAGCATGATGTTATGTTGGCTGTGCAGGTCGATCGTGTGGAGGCATTTAGAGCCTGTTCCTGGTAAACTTTTAGAAGGCAGTTTCCAGGCAGTTCAGGATAAAAGGCAGCATGAATACAATGGCTGAGTGCGGATACAATGGCAGAGCACGGATACAACGGCAGAGCATGTTGTGTCACCTGCTCATCCCTTTTTATCAATACAGCCCGAGACTAATGGGCCTTTGGACACAGAATAGCCAGAATGGCAGTTAGCCAAGCTTGACCATATTAGGTGAAGCCATAGGCTTGCTTTATCCTTTTTAGGGCAGAACACAGGCCTTGCACAAGGCATACATAAGCTGAGCGTGAGTGTGATGACATCAGTTGTTCTTCTCTTATCCATTGATGCTGTAACTTCATCACAGAAAGCCACTAAGGTCATCGGGTATGATTTGCCCCTGGTAAAGCCATGTTGATCAACACAAATGACCTCTTTGTCATTTTCTGCATATGTTGGCAAGGCCTTCAGCAGGATCTGCTCCGTGATCTTTCCAGGCACAGAAGTGAGACTGACTGGCCTCTAGTATCCATGGTCTTCCTTTTTCCCCCTTTTGAAGATGGGGGTTATGTTTTCCCTTTTCCAGTCTGCAAGGACTTTCCCAAATTGCCATGACCTTTTGAATATGATGGACAGTGGTTTCACAACTTTATCTGCAAGTTCCCTCAGGACTCATGGCGGATCTCTTCAGGCCCCATGG
This sequence comes from Ramphastos sulfuratus, assembly GCA_013399055.1. Classification (NCBI taxonomy): domain Eukaryota; kingdom Metazoa; phylum Chordata; class Aves; order Piciformes; family Ramphastidae; genus Ramphastos; species Ramphastos sulfuratus. Next base: position 455 of record WBNM01015572.1, on the reverse strand, counting down.
ATTTGTGCACCTTCTGATTGTATAGATGGTCTTAGACCTGCTTTTCACTTACAATGGGCAGGTCTGCATTTTCCCACTCCCCACCTGTGTTTTCTGGAGCTTGGGTGGTACAGCTAGAGTCCTTGCCAATGAACACTGAGGCAAAGCAGTCACTAAGCACCTCAACCTTCTATTTGTCTGTTGAGACCTGGTCTCTATTCTCCTTCTGGAGAAGCCCCACATCTTCCCTAGGTGCCTTCTGCTCCCTGATATACCTGAAGAAATTCTTCTTATTCATGCCTTTTTGTCCCTAGCCAAGTTTAATTTTGTCTGTGCTGTTGCTTTCCTAATGTGATTCCTGGATGCTCAGACAACTTCTTTGTAGTCCTCCTGCATGGCCCATTCTTGCTTCCATTGCTTATAGACTCTTCTTCTTTTTTTCTGAAAGTCCCTGAGCACCTTGTTCATCCACACTG
>WBNM01015571.1:192403-220937 GCA_013399055.1 Ramphastos sulfuratus | reverse complement strand
CATCCCTGGAAGTGTTTAAAGGGCACAAAGATAATGCTGAGGGATGTAGTTTAGCAGCAGATTTGGTAGAGTTAGAGAATGGTTAGACTCAATGATCTTTAAGATCTTTTCCAACCAAAACACATCTATGATTTTAAGTTGAGGTTTCAGACAGTGCCAGGTGATTAAAGCCAGTGGTGAACATCAGTGAACATAAGTGTGTGGCGAGTGGCTTGGTGAGGTCTGTGTTTCTGCAGTATGCTGTACTATGCTCTGCTCTACTCATCACTGCTGCTTGATCCCAGCCTGAGCACTTGGGTTCTTCTGTACTGACATCAAATGGGTGGAAGCATCTTGTCTGGACTTTCACTTTGAAAGTATCTGTTTCTATGTGTGTGGAGATGCATATGCCTGCTGGCTTGGAGGGCTGGGTTCTGGATTTGGGAAGCACAGCTCTGTTAGTGACTCATGAATCCAGCTGTTGATGACAATGAAATACGGTTTCTCTTCTGCTGTGTGAGGCTTTGCAGATAATGTGTTTCATGGATTGTACAGCTTCACTTGTTAAAGCTGCCTGCCTGTGTGATAATTCTGTGTGCTGTTCCTTCCATGCTGTCTTAGATGTGCGGGCTGCTTGTCAGGATGTCACGGTCACGCAGGAGCTGCTGCAAGAGGGGTTTCACAGGTAAGTTGTCTCCGTGGTGCTGCATTAGAATAATGTGCTGGAAAACTCTATACACAAAGGAGGTTCTCTTCTTGTACACAAGTCTGTCAGCTCCCTGAGCCATGATCTGTAGGCAGAGCTGGGCACTAAGGATGTATTAGCATGATCAAGTAATCAATGATTATCAGCTCTAGTGGAGGAAGACCAGGAGACCCCATTCTGAGCTCTATCTGGAGGCCATTGGTAGTTCTGAGAAGTTAACAAAGAACTCACCTTCTAAGACCTGCCAATGGCAGGTCACAGGTGGTTCTCTTCTCCCTCTACTCTGCCCTAGTGAGGCTTCATTTGGAGTACTGCATCCAGTTCTGGGCTCCCCAGTTCAAGAAGGAGAAGGTCCTACTGGAGAGATTCCAGCAGAAAGCCACTGAGATGATGAGGGGAATATCTACCTTTTAAGGAAAGGCTGAGAGAGCTGGGGCTGTTTAGCCTGGAGAAGAGCAGCCTGAGGCAGGGAAGTCTCATTCATGCTAATCAGTAGTTAAAGGGCAAGAGTCAGTGGTGTCCAGTGACAGAACAAGAGCCAATGGACACAACTGGAAACAAAGAGTTTCCATGTAAACATAAGGAAAAAAAATTCCCTTTGAGGATGGCAGAGCACTGGAGCAGGCTGTCCAGAGAAACTGTGGAGTCTCCTTCTCTGCAGGCATTCTAAACCCACTTGGACATGTTCCTGTGTGATCCTGCTCTAGCAGTGGGGGTCGACTTGATCTTCAGAGGTCCTTTCCAACTCCTACTATTCTGTGAAGTGAAACTTCATTTTGCTGGTGGATGTGTAGTTAGGGTGAACTACCTCACCCTAAACAGAATGGCAGCCTGGCTCAAGAGGGAACTGATTTCTGAATTTGTTGGATGTGGTATGTTAGAACTGCCTGCCCCTCACCTCTGCTCTTTTGAGAGTATGTCTCTTGTGGGGGTTGTGCCATTGTTTGGAATGCTTGTATTGATGTTTTGATCCTGTTACTTGTTTGAAGGGACCTGCTGCTGAAGGTAGAACTTGGTGTATTGGGGAAGGATACAGGAGGATGCACTGTGGCAGCTAGAATACATCTTCCACCAGGAATCTATGTGGATCCCTATGAGCTGGCATCACTGCAGCAGCAGAATTTAACAAAGGTAACAACCCCAAACCTAAGACATCTGGAAGGTACTCAGATAAGGATGAGTATGCTCAGGAAGCTGAGATCTCTGGTCGTTACCTGGGTTGTTGAAGCAAGGTGATTAATTCCTTTTCCTGGAAGGAGATGCCACACATTATCATCTTTGTGACATCACATTGTACCTCCCAGCTTGATCAGCATCACCCTGTCAGGGCTATTTTGTGTCACATGGTGCTGATATTTCTACATATTGGTGTGCATGCCAAGGAGCTACTGTGACTGTTCAGTCCTAGATGAGCAACTATGGTAAAGCACTTTAGGTTGAGAGGACAGGAGGTTAACACCAACAAAAGTGATGGTGGGCTCCAAGTGGTGTGCTGCACATTCAGAGTAGCTTCACAGCTTCATTTCTACCACAGCTTTGAAGGTTGCTTCATGCTTTTGGTAGAAAGATGTGCTAAGGCTGTAGATTTAGGGTAATGTCCTTAGCTGCTTAATTCAGTTAAAACATAGGGATGCAAACACTCTGGGCAGCTTCTGCTGCTGGGATGCTTCCCAGCTGGAGTGATTGAATCCCTGTCCCTGCAGGTGTTTCAGAGAGGCAGAGATGTGGTGCTGAGGGGGATGTGGTTTAGCTCCAGCCTTGGTAGAGCTAAAGAATGGTTGTACTTGGTGATCTTAAAGGTCTTTTCCAGCCATAATGATTCTGTGATCATTAAGCTGATGCCTCTTAAGTTTGGCTATAGGCATAGTCGCACTGTAAACTTCTCACATGGGACTTGAAAAGGTATTTTGGAGCAGCTGAAGGACAGAATTTACAACTTTCTGACCATGAAATCAATCCCAGTGTTAGAAAATAAAATGAGAAAAATAGTTTTCCCTCCTGGTGCTGCAGTAGGTTACCACAACAGACAGTGGCCTCCAAGCACAAAATGTCCATTCTTCCCTTGCCCCCTCTTATGTTGATTGTGATCACAACCACATCTGAATCTTTCTCCACTTGCAGGCAGTGTTAATTCCTGATGTCATTGATGTGGAGGCTCCTGAGTACTTAGCCACAGATCTTCCTGTTCTGCTGTACATGGAACCAGACCCTGGGTGCTCTGGCTGTTTTAGAGCTGCCCTGCCTGTGCACGGGCGGTACCATCGGCCTGCAGAAGACAGTGAGAAAGCATTGGTTGTTCTGAAGAGCCCAGAAGTACTGGTCTGCTGCTGTGACAGTGAGATTCTTGTCATGTGTTCTCTTGGGGAGAGAGGAATAACCATGGGAGCCCAAAGCTTGGAATCTAATTCTTTGTCTTGTGGAGATGAATCTCTTGATAGTCATGTGAACACAAGAGGATGATGGTGTCTCTGATAATGCCCATGATGTCTTCCTCTTTGAATGCCACTGCTGCCTAGCCAAAGGCAGATTACTTGTCAACAGACTTGTTGGTGTTGCCCTGTGCCATTGTACCCTTGTACTGTAGCTGGCTGTTTGGGCTCTTTTGCCTGCTTGTCACAGTCCTGGCAGGCCCTGGTTTGTTGAAGGTCAACTGCTCAGACTACATTTCCACAGTGTTTCTCTTGAGCTGAAGCCATGAGGGCTGTATTTGATATTCAGTGTCACACACTGAGAGTAATCAAAGCATTTCTCACACTTTCTTCCTGCATTACCTATATAAAAGGAGTGGCTATAGAAAACTGTAGGCCTGATGGTTGGAGTCTCAGACTCCTGTGAAAGAAGAACCTAATATCCACTAAGAATATGTTGCATGAACAATGAAATCCTCAATTTTGGCTACAAATTGTATTTCCTTTCACAAAATCATTCTTTCTAGCTGCGAAGTCAAACATGCTAATGATTGTCAGCTCCTTTATCTTTGCTTGCATGTTATATGAGCAATGAGTTTCTGGGGTAAACTTAGGTGCAGGGAAGGCTGCCTGGTCAGTTAAAAAAGGAGTGTGAAATCTTCCAATTTTCTTGCTACATTTAATACTTATAAACAAGAAATAATATTTAGTATGAATATGAAAGCTTTTGAAGTATTGGGGGGGGTGGGTCTTGCATGTGGCAATAGGAGACCAACAACCTTTGTTTTGTAGGAAAAGAAATTATATCTATATGGCTGAAGTTGAGTGGTCTACAGGCCACTGATGAATTCTTTGGCCCATTAAGGATAGAAAGGCCAAAATACCACAGGTGTGAGATTCTTTCTTGGGTACCACTCTGTTGGGAAGGGAAGAGTTGCAAAATTCATGGAAAGTAGTGCCTAGCACCGTGAAGGTTGCTGGCACATTTCTGTCAGTGCTTTTTCACCTATTGGATTTCAGGGAATAGATTCTGTCAAGCTATTGAGGGGAAAAAGATACTCATTTGGAGAAGTCTTGCAGGCCATATTGCTTCATCCAATCTGGATCCTGCTGATGGATGACTCTCTTCCATAGGTGGTGTATCTGCAGAGTGTTGGAAGCCTGCTGAAGTGGAAGCTCCCTGTTCAGGCAAAACCAGCAGTCCCTGTCAGTGGTACAGCATAATGCACAAACCTGTGAGTTCTTATTTCTGGTGGGAATTCTTGGGTCTTCTTTAACAATTGCTGCCTTTTTTTCTGTGACTAGCAACTTCAATAGCACAGGAACTACTCTATAAAAGATTGTGTCATTGTTCTTTAGGGAGGCTTGCTTCTTCCTTTCTGGACTGGCTTTTAATGGGTGTTCTCCTGCCCTTTTGACATGCCTGTAGTCCCTGTGCTCTACTAGTCCTTTATGGTGACTTCTCTTCCCATCTTTTTTTTTTTTTATAGCTTACTCAGAGTTTTAGGATGTAATTGGCAGTGGTCAAATAAAGAAAGGTGTTTGCAAAATAGGTGCTTCAGGGGAGTAGCAAAGTGGGAAACTATAAACAAACTAAAGGAGGGGTAAAATCCCAAAGGTTGAAGGGTTAACATCTTAAAAAAAACCACTTCTGCCTGTTTGGTTGTTACCTAATTGGCTAACTAAAGGTAAAGTTTCTTTATTTTGTGTTGCAAAACAAGGAAACTTGGATCTGTAGTGTGTGGTCCTTTGGTACTTTAAAAGGTTGCAGTAGCACAGAGATTCAGAAATAGCACTAAACTGCCTCGTAAGTTCAGAAGACTTAGTAAAGGGCTACTTAAATAGTGGTCTAGTTACTACTCCTCTAAATTAGAGTCAGAAAGAGGCACCTTGTTAAAACATAGACTTACAGAATGGTTTTGGTTGGAAAAGACCTCTAAGATCATAGAGTCTGACCATTCTCTAACTCTGCCAAGTCTAAACCATGTCCTCCAGTACCACATTTCTGCCTCTTTGAAACACCTTCAGGGACAGGGATTCAAGCATCTCCCTGAGCAGCGTGTCCCAGTGTTTGAGAACCCTTTCAGTCAAGAAGTTTCTTCTAATATCCAACCTAAACCTCTCCTGGGGCAATTTGAGGCCATTTCCTGTCATCCTAGCACTTGTTACTATGGAGAAGAGACTGCCTCCCACTTTGCTCCAACTTCCTTTCAGGTAATGCATGTAATGGATTTATTTTTCTTTGTAGGTATATGAGGAATCAATTCTGCAGGTTCCAGTGGGGCTTAGGCAGCACAGTTCCTTAGTGTGTGTCGTGACTCTTCTTGTCACAGTGCTCTGCTCCAGCCTGATTCTTGCAGCTGTATGCAAATATGGACACTTCTCCCTGATGACCTGCTCAGAATAAAGAATGGAATGGCTGACCTCCATCCAGCAAAATGAACTGAATATTACATCAGCTTCCTAAATGAATTCTATTCTACCCTTATTTGTATCTTAATAACATGCAAGGGTCCCATAGTGGCCTAATTCTTACAAACACCTTTCACACACAGCACAAGGCTGTTTCTGTGTGCTGTCAGTAGACAAAGCAGATGGAGGGTCAGAATAGCACTGCAAAAAGCTGGAAAGGCTGCTACAGTCTCCATGCCCCTTGCCTCCCCCTGGCCCAGAGCTGCTTTAACTACAGTGTTGCCTCTTGCAGAGGTGTTTGTATTTCTTGAATTTAAACCAATAGACTAAGGGATTGGTTGTTAAGGGTATGAAAAACATTAGGTAATCATTAAAGTTTCTGAATTTTAAGTTTGTTGTCCCAGAAGGGTTATGTATGAATTTGTGAAGCAGTGTTGTGTGCTTGCCTGAGACAGAAGACTTAACCTCTCCCATTCTAGCTGGGAGAGATTAGCTGCTCTTTGTCAAATTAGAGTTAAAAGAGTTTAGAAAAATTGAAGTAAATTTTACTGTATTTCAGAAGCAGAAAAGCAAATATTTTGAAGGCTTGCATTCAGCCATCAGAATTGTTGACAAATGGAAGGAAATTGAGAGGAAATTACTTAATGGAAAACCTGAGTTGCTCAGCTGCTGTTTCTAAGTGTCAGTAGGTGGCATTGTAAGCTTATGGTAACTTCTGGGACTGTTGGTTAAGGAAATAGATTTTATTCCCTATAAGCTGAGACTTAGTAAAAGGAGATGATTCAGGAAGTGTGTGTGTGTGTGAGTGGAATCCATTAAAATTTTCATTTTTAAATTCTGTTTGAGTGTTCTTTATGCAGCCAAGACTTCTAATCAGCAAAATTGTCTTTTCATGGCTGTCCAGCTGTAGCTTCAGGATCCCTCAGACATCTGTTTCTGCTCTAATTCAATAGAGAGCTCGTCTTGTGACTTCACCCATGATAGGCTAGCAAGTGCTCTGACACTGGGCTCTTGTTTTCCTGTGACTGCTGAATGATGGTGGCTGCACCAGTACTTCATCCACTACCTCAGAGGAGTCATGCACTGCATCTGCTTGGGGGAAGGGAAGACTTAAAGGAAAGGACTGCAGGGAGATTTGGTGGCTTGTTTAACCATATCAGTGCAGCAAGGCTGCGGTCCAGTATTGTAACACTTGTCTCTGAGTGGGATTCTTAATTCCCAGTGCTGAGTTTGTTCTTCTGCTCTCTGTCTTGCACAAATGAGTAACTGTGTTGCAGTCTGACCCTTGGAATCCAGCATTGTAGATTGGCATGCAGCTCTGGCAGGTCTTTTATCACCTGAAAGCTCAGAGTTTTTTTAACATCAGGTAACCCCAGTTGAAAATCACAGGTTGAATTCCTTAGCTAAAGCAGGCTGCCTGAGATTACTGCCTAGAGAAGGGAATTGGAAATGTCCTTTGGACAAATGAGGAAAAATACTGCAAGGGGCAAAAATAAGTATGTGGAGGATTTGGAAATGTGGGCAAGTGAGGCTATGAGAATGGAAACCCACATCAGTGGTACGATGCTATAGGAGAAACTGAGTCAGGAGAGGCTTGAATTAGAGGAGGTTTAGCACTATCAGTACTAAGTAAACAGCTGACTTCAAAACAGTTTTAAATGTGCACTAATCACTTTGGTTGGCACAAGGTTTGCTAAGTGCTTCTAAAATTTATCAAGATCACACCGATGAGCTTTTCACCTGAACTTGAGTAATACTGGTTCTGGTTAATGGCAAATAATGAGAGAGATCACAGAACTCCTCAATGGACAGTTTGCTTATGGTAAATAGCAAATATTTCCTGGGTTTAAATCCATAGTGTTTAATACAGTAGAGAAGTTTTTCTTTAAAAGCTGTAAATAAATCTAGTAACTTTTGTAGAGTCATAGGTTCATTGAATGGTTTGGTTTGGAAGGGACCTTAAAGATCATCTAGTTCCAATCCCTCTGCCATGGGCAGGGACACCTTCTCATAAGACCAGGTTGCTCAAGGTTGCTTATTCAACCTGTCCTTGAACAGTAACAGGGAGGGGGCACCCACAGCCTCCCTGAGCAACCTGTTCCAGTGTCTCTCCACCCTCACTGTAAAGAATTTATTCTTAATCTCCAGTCTAATCTCTCCTCTTCCAGCTCAAAGCCATTGTCCCTTGTCCTGTCACTACAAGCCCTTGTAAAAAGTCCCTGCTCAGCTTTCTTCTACACCTACCTCCTTCAGATACTGAAAGGCTGCTATAAGGTATCCCTGGAACTGTCTCCAGGCTAAGCAGCCCACGATCCCTCAGCTCATGCCTATAGGGGTGGTGTTCCAGCCCTCTGATATCTTCATGGCCCAACATTCCATGTCCTTGTTCTAGGTAACCCAGAACTGGACGTAGTACTCTAGGTGGGGTCTCAGCAGAGCAGAGGGGCAGAATCCCCTCCCTCATCTTGCTGCTCACATTGCTTTTGATGCAGCCCAGCATATGGCTGCTTTCTGGGCTGCCACTGACCATTGCTGGCTCATGTTGAGTTTGTCGTCAACTGACATCCCCAAGTGCTTCTCCTCAAGACTGCTCTCAAGCCATTCTCTGCCCAGCCTGTATTTGTGCTTGGGGCTGCCCCAACCCAGATGCAGGACCTTGTACTTGGCCTTGTTGAACTTCATGAGCTTGGCTTGGGCCCACTGCTCAAGCCTGTCCAAGTCCCTCTGGATGGCTTCCTTTCCCTCCTGCAGGTCACCACCACCACACAGCTTGGTGTCATATTCAGACTTGCTGAGGGTGCCTCAATCCCACTGTCCATGTCATTGACAAAGTTGTTAAACAGCACTAGGTGTTAAATGGTAGAGGTGCTAAAATCTATGCCAGCATTTAAGATGCTCTGAATGGCAGATGAATGAGTGTATCAAGACTAAACCAAACGGAAACAACCCTCCTAGTTTGTTTAAAAAGCTGTGATGGGGAAATGACACAGAAAATAGCAGGTTAAGGATTCTGAAAACTTTGGAGTAGGGGCTGAGTGGGTTTAGCAGTACAAGGCTGAAGCACCAAAGAGAAGTAAGGTCACCTTATATGGAAGTAAAACAGAGCTGAGGGAAGTGTGAAGTTCCGAGATCTGTGGTTTTTTGAGAGGTACATGAATTAGTAAAAACTTGATCCTGGGAGTTGAGTCAGAGCAAGAAAGTAAAGCAGTATGCAAAGAGAAGTAAAGTTGGTGGCATTGCCTGCAGCAGGAAGCAGATGAGAGCTGTCTCCAGCAGCTGTAGTAGGGTCACTTTGGGGTACTATTCCTGGAAGAATGGGGCTGAAATAAGGCAGCTCTAGAGAGGCAAGTTTTTCATGACCATTGTCTCTGCAGTAATTCTATGGAGAGTGAGAAGATAGCCAGCAAGCATTGGCAGAAATCAACACAAGGTCAAAAGTCTTATTTGCACTTCATGCTTGGACCTGCATGAAGGTTTGAGGCCTTAGTGACAGCCTGCCACTTACCCCAGTGACCATTAAGAAGAGAAGCTGTGCGATGGATATCCTCTTTTTTTCTGAAAGGAAAATCAGATGTTGCTTCAAGCCTGGACTGAGAGAGGAGGTGAGGTCCAAGCTGCAGGGAAGACGAATGCCTGGGAAAGGCCTCACCTGGAAGATTAAATGTATCACATGAATTTTGGGGGAGAAGTCTTGAGGGCATGTGTGCTGCTGGTTCAACTGTGTTACTACTCTATCTCTTGGAGCCTGGGCATCTGAGCTGTGGCTTAGGTAGCAAGAAGTGACAATATGGAAAGCTGCTGTGTGTCCTGCTGCTGTAGCTAACACATGCTGCTTTTACGGGTAATGCTGAACCTCAAGCCACATTTACTTTTGTGCCTCAGAAGTTGGTGGAAGAGTTAGTTGTCATCCATCTTGATTTGAAAAAAGCCCCTTCCAGTACCTTCCAGGCAAAAGGAAGAGCATGCACAGCACAGAGGAACAACACAATGCATAACCACCATGGTCCTCTCAGACTCCCTTTGCAACCTCTTGGTTGCAGAGCAACCTGGCTACCACCAGCCCTGTTACTTCAGTGAGCCAGTACCAACCTTGAGAAGAACACTGAAGCATAGCATGAAGGCTCTGTGCTCTACTGAGCCCAACTGACTTTCCTCACAAAACAAGTGCTGATCTCAATTTTAAATACCAGGAGACTGAAGCAAAGGGTGAAGATGAGCCAGTTTAGAAGTGGTGTGCCTCTGATTTTCTAGAGTGGTGGGCCTTTGCCCCTGCAGCTGGCTATACCCCACTGTCAAGGGTAGGAATGAATGATCACCAAAAAGAGGACAGTTCTTACGAAACAGTGCATGGATAATTATTGAAAGACCACAGGTCTTGAGAGACAAGGAGATAAAAGCCTTCAAAGAGGAGCTGTAGCTGTCTTGCTAAACAGAACCTATACATTTGGCAAAATAAGCAGGTTTAGCGGTTGAAGACTAACTATAGATAAACTTTGTGCTTGGCATCTAACTGGCAGACCTTGCCTCTTGAGAATGCCTGCTCTTCAGCACACACGTTTTCCTGAATGCTGTATTTAAATCAAAGTGAGGAGTGAAGTAAGCAGTGAAAGAATATGCATTAAATGGGAAGGATTTTCTGGCCTGAAATGTGTAAGCCATAAGAGATTTGTGTGATTCAGTCCTTGCTCAGGTAAATCATCACTGTGTGCACCTGTATTTGCAAACAGGCAATAAAATCAGAATCCGAGAATTGTATAGATTGGAAAGATCTTTGAGTCCAATCATTAGGCTAACACTGACAAGTCCTCGACTAAACCACGTCCCTCAGCACCACATCAACACAACTCTGAAACACCTCCAGGGATGGGTGTCAACTACATCACTTCCCTGGGCCTGAGAACCCTTTCTGTGAAGAAATTCTCTCTCCTATCCACCTGAACCTCACCTGGTTCAACTTGAGGTGGTTTCCTGTTGCCCTATCGTTACTTGGTTAAACAGACTGACCCATCATGTCTGGTATCAAATATGTAATACAATCAGAACACCTGCTATCTTGGAATTAAGCACACCAGGCCACCAACTCCCCTTGAGGGACACCAGCACTGCTTTCACACAGAATCACACACAATGGTGAGGCCTGGAAGTGACCTCTGGAAATCGTTTTGTACAACCCCTTGCTAAAACAGGGTCACAACGTCCAGGAAGGTTTTGAATGCCTGCAGAGAGGGAGACACCCACAGCCTCGCTAGGCAACGTGGTCCAGGGCTCTAGCACCCTGATAGAAGTTTTTCCCTTAAGGGAAACCTCCTGTGTTCTGGTTTGTGCCCGATGCCTCTTGTCCTGTCACTGGGCAAAAAATGTGTATACACATATCATGCTTAGATGGCATTACCTGCAACCAACACCGCTGTACCTAAACCGTGAAGCCCCCACCTCAGCCCCTGTTGCTTCCGGCTCAGCCCGGGCACCACTCCTCCCATAGCCCTCCGCGTGGCTGGGCGTCACTTCCGGCGAGGGCGCGGTGCCCGCCGGGAGCTGCAGGCGTGTGGGTGGCGCCCCGCCCCCGCCCGCCCTCGCGGGCTGTGGCCACGCGCGGCGGTTCCGCTTCCCCCTCCGGCTGCTGCCGCTGCCTCGGTGGGTCCCGTTGCCGCCATTGCAGAGGCGCCGTGTGGCGGCCGCGCCCCGCTCGAGCCCGTCCGTCCCCCGAGGCGGCAGGCGCCGCCCCAGCCCGGTGAGTCCGCTCCCACCTGCCGGCTGCGTCTCAGAGCCCTTGAAGAGTCCGCCCGCCCGGGCCTGTAGCGGGCTGCAAGCTCGGGGCGGCGGCACCACCGCCCCCCTTCACGGCGTTTCCGGCGGCGCGGGCCCGCTGTCCCTGTGGCGTCAGGCACTGAGGGCGCCTCGCCTGCTCCGGCTTCAGGAGGGCGGTGGTGCGGGACCAGAGCTCAGCCCCAGCTTCCTGCGGCGACGGTGGGCCTTGCTTCAGCCCCCCTCTTTCTCGGGAGCGCCCTCTCGCCACACTGAGGGGTCTTCGCCGCCTGGTGGGGGTCTGTTAATCTTTGGGAAAGAAGTTAAAGCCCCACTAATTTGGGGGAGGACATCGGCGTGGGTGTTGCTGTTAGAAATCCTGAAGGGAAAACGATCTGTTAAAACACGGAGGCGGAGCGCAGGGCCCTCCCCGGCCCATGCTGCGGGGGCAGGCGGGGCAGGTTCCGCGTCGGGTTAGGTGCTTCAGCTGTGGTACCCGGCGTGCCCTTAACCCGCATCTTTACGTTTCACTTGAAAACTAGTGCTCTTTGTGTGCCTCACCTGCTGGGTTTTAGATCCTCGGGGTTTATGCCTTCGTTTCGGTTGCTATTTTATAGATTTATTCCGTCAAAGCTTTGCAGGATGGTTTAGTTTAACGGTAAGCTGGTAAGCAGAGAGAATAAAGTTGGTTTTAGCCAGATCGGAGAGCTACTCAAAGGTTGATTTGGGAGCAGAAAAGTTCATCAGCTGTCTTTCAAGGAGCAACGCTGCACTTTGTAGCCAAAATAAACTGGTTCACCTGCTACCTTAGGATAAGTGAAGACAATCCAGTTATTGCAGTATTTTAGTGATAATTATTTTGGAGGTCTTGCAATGATAACAATGTTAGGTATAATTCAAACATGGCATATGATGAAGTTTTTTAATCTTCTGTCCTTCTCTCTGTCTCTTTTTTTTTTTTTCTTTCGGTGTGTTTTTTATACTTGGAAAAAGTAGGCCTGCTCTTGTGAAAGTCTTGGATCTGCTTTACATTATGGAACATCCTCACAATTGAGCCTGGCAGTGGTACCTCCTTAAAAAATCAAGAACTAGCTACTTCATGATTTGTTTTCTTAATTAGGAGAGCAGAGGTAATTTAACTCACTGAGATATTGTGGAGGCATCTTAAGAAATAATCTGTGTGTAACCAAATGGGCTGTTCTTTGTTTACAGTTCATCTAGGCGTGCCTGCATTAGCGAGGGGGTTGGACTCAACGATAGAATGGAATCATAGAACAGAATGGTTTAGGTTGGAATGGACCTCAAAGATCATCTAGTTCCAACCTCGAATCTCCAGAGGTCCCTTCCAAGCCCTACCATCCATTAGCAAAGAACTGGTGAATCATTTCGTTAGTACAGACTCATAGATTGAAACAGGAATAACACAGAAATATAAACATGTAAAGCCTTTGTTTGTTAGGAAGAGTAGAATCTTTAAGATAGTAAGAGCACTTAAAAAATAATCACTAAGTAGTGTTTTAGGGGAAGGAAAAACCTTAAAGCTCAGTGGTTGGATATTTCAGATCTTGAGACCAGAGCAAAACTACTAGAAAAAAACCAAACAGGAGATCTAAGTTGTGTGTAGGATTTGACTCTGCTTTGTGCGCAGGTGGTTGATGAAACTGTTGGGCTTTTGAACGGGGAACAATGCTTCTGTCTCTGTATCTTCCATTTTTTAATGTGGTGCAACATGTTTCGGTTCAGCCAAGGCTCTCTGAGCTGCTGTGTGTCACCTTGTCAGAGGCTGATTTACTGGGATGAAATTGGTACTGAGTTAACAGCTTGGGGGTTAGGCCAGCTAAGGGAGTTTATTTCCAGAGGCACCTCCTTAGGTTTCCCTACTGGGATGGATGCTGCAGTGAATGCTTTGACCATGTATGGCAGGTCTAACCTTGTGCTTATCTTGAAAGGTGTTCTTTTAAACACCTAGGTCTGCTTATGTTGTTTGTCTTTTGGTGATGTTGAAAAGAAATTTATTCAAGTACTTTGGGTTTATAAATAACTTTAGAATAAATGATAAGGATATTAATGCTGCAGATTTTATTCTTGTGGGAGCATGCAGATCTGCAGGCACCTGAATCTAGGTCTGTGTTCTTTACATCAGTCTTTGGTTAGGTTTTTTACCTTCTACCTTTTGTCAGTTTTCTGCATTAGGAGGTTTCTGAGGCATTCCCTGTGGGTTTTGTGCCAGTATATTCTTATAACGGGCACATTTATTGACATGCCTGTGCAGCAGCCACAACAAAGAAAAAGCTGTTTGTTCTGAGAACAACTCCCAGTTACAGAGGCGCTGTTCTAGATGGCTGGGCACAATGGTGACACCAGCAAAGATGCAAGTCCTGGGGTCATAAACTGGTGTGCAGGCAGAAAGCTTTGAAAACGAATCGATTCATTAAAGCATCCAGGAGGAGAAGATAATGGAGGCATCGTGATGGGGAGAGCAAGGGGAAAGAGAGGTCTTCCGCAGACAGGCGTACACCCTGTGTCAGCATGCATCCTAAGGCATCGTGCTTCTGTGGGCAGTGGGGAAAAGGCATCTGAGTTGCCAAAAGGTGATTGGGGAACTTTCCCTTCTTTTCCTCAGAGCGTAGTAGCTGCAGTGGGTTACGCTCTGTTCTCGTCAAAGCAAAGGCACTGTCCTGGACTAGGAGAGAGATTCGGAAAGGCTGCAGCAAGCTCAAGTTTTCCAAGGAGGCACCTCCTTCCCAAACCTAAATCAAATTTGACCATCTGGCCCAAATCTTTGAGAGAACTTTGTAATCCCAATTAGGAGAGGTTTCTGTACCTGTGGTAGCAGTAACAGTAGTGGAACATACCTGCTCAGTTAGATTTTGCAGACAGTGAGGTTGCCCTGTGAAGTGCAGTGCTGCTAAAAAGGTAACCAAAGCACTGCAAGCCCTGGGCTGCCAGGCTGAAGTACCATGCTGACTATCAGACATGATACAGTCTTCTTACAGCAGTGCTTGGCTGCTATGTTTGTTCTGCACCTCAGCAAGGTCAATTTGACCATGAAGCCTGATGAGGAGACTGCATCTCCGGCGGACTGTCAGGAGTTGCAGGACGATGTTAGATGAAAATCTGTTTTCTCCAGTCTTCTAGCATAGTGAGGCCATAGGGGAAGGGTACATGTGTGATCAAGAAGGGAAGCTCTGGACTCCTAATGTGATGGGAGGCCAGCCAAGCTTGTACAGAGTAGAGGTAGGTAGTAGGTGGGGAAGAGGAAAGGAATTCAGGGTGATGGCCTTGTGGCAAAGGGCAAGAAACCCCCAGGCAAGGCACTGGCTTGGAAGGCAGGATGATGTGGCTAATGCCTTTTAGTAAGGAAAAACTGCCTAAGGGTTGTTACTTGGTTTGCTGTTTGGAATTAGGGTGTCTTGAGGTTGCTATGATGTAAGACTTTTAGAATGCTCTCATTTGCATTTAAATGGAGGTGGTGAGAGGTATTGAATGTTTTCAGGGTAGAATGTGTGATCTCTTAGTGACCTGTGTTACTGGAGCCCAGGTTGCAAGGTGTAGGTTGAGGTCACCATTTACATTCAAGCCTTCCTTTACTGCTCAGGGCTTACAAGATCTCAGAGCATGATTTCACATAAAGTTACGCTTTGTTAATTGGAAAAAAAGTTGTTAGCTGGGAAACACACTTCACTGCTTGTATTTTGACTGATGCGGTGGAAGGTGTCAGTTACTGAGACCTGGATTTTAATCCCAATTCTGTGACTGACGTGCTGACTTTTGAAGTTGATCATTCTTTCTGTTTTCTCAGCTTCTTTCTATTTACCCATCTGGAATGGGCATGAATCAGGCTTTGAAAATGTCTCACCTGGCAGGCAGCAGAGATGTAAACATTAGGAACATGCCTTAAAATTGACAGGAGTTTTGGTTTTGCTGTTGAAATAAATTTTGAGTTGGACACAGAAGGAATTCCTTATGCTTTTGGAAAGCTGAGGTTGTGGTGCATGGAAACACTGCCAAAACTGGTCAGGCTTTTTTTTCTTCAGGCAGGTCAAGTGGATTTTGAATTTCATAGCTTTATTGTACCTAACCTTTGTTCATAAATGTTAAAATTCTTCTAAAAATACTTGCTTCAGCTGCTAGTGATGCACTAGTGCTTAGAATTGTTTTAATCAACCCACTTTTACTAGGGAAATACAATATTTTTAAGGCTCTAGAAAGTGTTAAATGCTTTATGTAATAGACCTAACAAACAAAGACTTAAGCCTGGCATTGCTGTTGGTGTAGCTCTAACAATGGTAAGTTTGCCCAGAGTTGTATGCTTCAACAGCATAAGCTTGTTGCTTAAATCACAAAATGTTGGGGGCTGAAAAAGGGACCTCAGAAGATCATCTAATTAAACTGGATATTGTCCTGGAAGATGTCTGGGTACCTGTTGCCAGCAACTGTGCTGTATTTGAATGTTTGGTCAGAGCTGTTCTCTGCCAATTAGCAAAAATTGTTTCCTGTCTTTAAAGGAGTTATTTTGATAAGACTGGTTCAATTCTTTCAAATTCTATGGTTTCATTTCAAAGAGAAGCAGCTGTAGGAAAAACCCAACATGTTAGGACAACACTGAGTGTGACTTAAAAGTTGCATACTGTGTTAAGAAAGGGATTTAGCATGTGAACCAGAACAAGGGCAGCTGACAGGTGGATTCAGGAATGGGAATACACTAAAAAGTCTTTCCAGTTCAACTTTTTTTTTTCCCCTGAAGTTTTCTACTGCCTCTTTAGGTGCCAGATATTTGACTCTGTGTGTATCCACAAGAGCATAACTGTCAGCATACAAAGGCTTTCCCTTAATTTTTTTTAGTGAGCAAAATTAGAGTTTTATGCAATAGCATGGGGTTTATTTTAGAAAGAAGTGCAACACCTTCTGCTCTTACGTTGGTTCTTAATTTGCAATCGTTCTTGAACCTCTTTGTTAGAGATAACTCTTGAACAAGAGAGACGTAATGCTGTTTCTGGAAGATGCTTTTTAAAATCACCCTTTTCTCTTGAAACACATCTCTGAAAGTGAAAACCTGGAGGAATTAAATTATCTTTCACCTAAGCCTATGTAGTGATAGCGTATTTTAAAGGAATTTGGGCTTCAGACAGAAACTGACTGGGTGGTTTCTTGCTGAGATATCTCATTGGAAGGAGCTGAATTGAAACTGCTTCAGCTTGTGTATTACCTGCTTTAGGGTGAGAAAAGGAAAGGTAATAAATTATGCTAATGCTTTAAAGTGAGAAATTTTTTAAATTTCAAAACACTACTGAAAACATAAAACAAGATGAAAAAGAAACTTAAGTTTCAAGTTTTTCTTGTGTTTTAAATTGTTTGACCAACCAGGAATTTGTAAGATAAAGAATTAAACATTTTTGACCTTTTCCCCAGGTTTCAACCTATTAGAATTAAGGAAAAAAAAATACTGAACTAATTCCAGGTGCTGCTGTAAAGAACCTCTTTGGAATCTTAGAGGTCATGGAAGGGCTATGGGCAGGTTACATCAATCTTACAGCCTGGAGGCCGGCTAAAATGTCCCCAGCAAACACTCCCTTAAGGTGCTGGAGAGAAGAAAGGACCAAAGGGTGAGAATAGTCATCCGTGTAGAGGCCCAGCTATGCCTTCGCAAACTTTTTGGCCGATTGACATGGAAACACTTCTCTAAATATGCATGCTAAAGCAGTTTTCCTGCTGCGTGCTGCAGGTGTGCAGAGATACGCTTCCTAATTCAACAGTGGCTTCTTGGTGGCATAAAAAGACATGATTTTTGATTTGTGTAGTTTGGAAATAGCAATGGGGTTAGTGGTCAGCTCAGAGAGCTTCAGATCATTTGGATCATCTGGATCTTAGTTAAGTCTTCTGAATATGGCTGACTTCCTGTGTGATCTCAGATGGCTGTTACCAGGTTTGCTTGCTTTGGGCCAACAGGTTGATTGCAGTTCATGAAACACTTGATATTTTATACTAGTGTTAAAGAAACTGAGTGATTGAGATTTTTACCAGGACATTAAGTCCAACTGTTGTAAATAATTTAGATCGGAAATAAGTGACTGTGAGTGTGCTGCTTGACTTTACACCTTGATTTTAAACACAGTGTTTAGGTTGGAGGGGTAAAGGAAAGTGTCTTTTTCTCCCCGGCCCCAAAATTGTTGTTTTGACTCAATGTAATGATCTAGCATTGTGGCACCCATGAATCTGTGGTGATCTGCTTCTGGAAACTAAACTGGTAGGAAAGGAATCGCTGTTAGGAAGGGTATCACTGATGATAAATATGGCTTGAATTTTTTTCTCAGTGATCTGACACTGCTGGCCCAGTAACAGCTGGAGAGTTGTGTATCTGGCTTCCTGCTCTTTCTGTCCTTTTCACCTGTCTTCTGAACTTTTGGGAATGTTACTTCAGATCAAACACAAGCTGAACAAGTGGGTGTGTATTTGTAGGTCTCTTCAGAAAATACTGGCATCATATTCCATGGCATTGAAAATAGTTTTTTAATGTTGTTAAATTATTTCCTGCTTTGAAAGAAGCCTTTCAAAGTGTGTAAAATGTTTAATTTTCAGAGGTGAGGCATTGTCATCAAGTGTGAAAAACTTTGTAAAATCTTTTCTGCTTGACTCCTTGCTTTTTCTACTCAAGAGTGCAAGTGAAGTCCAGAATTTTCAAAAATGTTTAACCCCAAGAACAGTCAATTTAATCTGATGCTAAAGATCCTTAAAGCTAACCTCAAAGTTGTGAAGTAATTCTTTACGGTAAAGAGAGCCTTGACTGCTGCACTCAGGAAATTCATGCAAGTATCTCCTGATTTCTGTTTCTGGCATGTTTAATGCACATGGCAGAGTGGTGGGATGAGGACTGTTTCCCAGTAACCAGAGTATGTGTTTGCAGTGCTGGTGACTCATTGCTTTGGTGAATGCTACTCTCCAGTTCTTCTGGAGGGTTTCTATATATGTAGTATCATACCGATTTGGGTTTTGGTGATGTTTGTTTGTTTGTTTTTTTTTTTGTTGTGGGTGGGTTTGGTTGGGTTTTTTTATTCTTTTAGAGAGGGTCGGTGTTGAGATTTGTAGATGCAAGATTAGTTTTTCCTTCTTGTTATTGGAAATGGAAAATAAAAAAATAGTGTAATTCAGTACAGTTCAAATGTTTTTTTTTCACAGTCAGGGCTGTGTGTTTTACTGTGTAGTTGTGATGTCTTTTATTTATTGCCTTACTTATTAATAATTATTCCATTGTAAAGTATTTTACTTCTGAGAGGTGTAATTCTCATTCTCCTTGGCTTGTTTTCTGTATGTTGGAAAGTCTTGCAGTCTTTTTTCAGCATAAGGAAATGTATTCATGCTGGTGAAAGTGGATTGAATATTACTTGTGGAAGAAATTAAAGACATCTAGTAAACTTAAGTGATAGCATGGCCACAGCAATATTACTAGAGCTTGGACCATCTACCTGATAAAGTTCTGATGTTCTGAAAAAAAAAAACAGAAAGATTTGGAATAAACTAAAAGAATGATGAATAAATTAAAATACCAAGATGAAATTATTTCCGATTTAGTTTAATTCATGGTAATGATGTTTTTTATTGCTCCAGCAAAACAAAATTGATATTAATACTAACAAGATTTCAATGTTCAATTTATTACTTTTTTTTTTTTCATTCCTTAATTGCTGCTAAGAGATACTTGTCAGACCCATGGTTGACACTGACTTTTATTTTCTAACACTTTAAGCGTGACTTGTTTGGGATCTTCCTTGCTCTGGTATTGAAAAAATCTTTGAAATTTAGTCTTATTTGGGCAACTATTACTTCTGTAGCCCTTCCAAAGCTTATGGGTCAAAGTGAGCTATGAGGTTTCTAAATTTAAAACTACATTTAAAACTGGATAGATCCCTTTGTTTAAAGGGCCTTGGTCAAGACTGAAAATAGATGAAAGTCTTGGTCCATGCCTGATTAATGAGAGTGATCATATTTCCTACACTGCTGTAACAATCTTCTCTTCCTAATGCTTAACAGTTTTGTTGCTTTGTTAAATAACTTTTAAGTATTCCTGGATATTTGGAGTCTTAACTGTCCCTTGGTATTTTTAATGTCCTAAACAAGGTACAGGTGTCATCAGTGCTTTCTTTTTGGCTTCACATGTGCTGCTATGTGGTGGAGGATGGGCAATTTCCAGAAAGCAGTGTGGTGACAGACTAATGGCAAATGACTGCTTGAACTGTTATTTTGTGGGTGCTTTCTTTGTCACCAAGTTTAATAGAGATCTTTATCTGCACTCTACTCTATTGAACTGGTGTACTGAAATTCACTTCCTGTTTTCTTAACAGAATTGAAAGGACCTGAGAAAATTCTTTCCTTAGATGACAAGCTCTTGGAAATCTGACCACTCCTAAAGGTATTATACAAGGGTTAACTTTTTTCATAGATACAGTAAGTTTTATGAGGAGAATATTTTTTTTTTTTAAATTGAAAAGAGAATGTGTTTGAGTCTTTGTATTTCCAGAATTGGTGAGTCTTCCACACTCATTTGTTGCAACAGAAATGTTTTACACTGTTATTTGTATGATTTGACTTATTGGTAGCAGCTACAGTACTGTAAATTAAAAAGGAAAAGACTCGAAGGGCATAAAATTGTTGTTCTCAGTCTGGCTCTCAATGTATCTTGCCCAAGGTACTGATTGTAGTCTCTATGGATAGAGGCTTCAATGAATATAGGCTTCTTAAATGGCTTTTTGGAGCTTGGATGGGCCCACAACTTGCTTCAGCTGCTTTCTGCAGTACCCTGGTTTTGCAGTACCTTTGTATCACAGAGAATCATTAAGGTTGGAAAAGACCTTTAAGATCATCAAGTCCAACTGTAACTCAACTACCATGACCACTAAAGTATATCCTGAAGTGCCACATTTACAGCTTCTTGGACACCTCTAAGAGTTGTAACTCTACCACCTCCCTGGGCAGCCTGTTGCAATGCCTGACCACTCTTTCAGGAAAGAAATTTTTCCTACTATCCAACCTAAATCTCCCCCAGCACAACTTAAGCCCACTTCCTCTCATTCTATTGCTAGTTACTTGGGAGAAGAGACTAAGACTGATGGAGTAGATTACCACAGAGTGATGCCTCCCTGATAAATCCTTCATCTCCCTGTGATTTAGGGTTCAGCTAGAGTTGAAGATTAAGGTAATCCTATAATGCAAGTCTTCGGTTCTTGTGTTGATGGCACAGCATGTGACATCTTAGTCTTTGAGGTCTGTTTTATGTGAGTTCAGTCTCACTGTCATGTTTTCAGCTGATTTGTAATTACACTACTGTTACTGGAAGCAACATAATAAGGTAGAACAGGGTTTGAAATCTGCATCCTTTTTGTATGTAAATGCATCAGCCTCACAAAAATGCATTTTCTGAAGCTTTCCTCTTGCTCTGTAATATTATTAATATTATTATTACTGAAATATTACCATTCTGCCCATAAAAATTTTCCTTACTCTTTATTGGGCAGATGCATAGCTATAATATGTGGAGCTCCAAGTGCTACACTACTGCAGCATTCTTTCCTAGACAGCCCAGGCCTTACAGCTGAGTTGTAACAGCTGAAATCCTAAGACGTGTAAAAGAAAGGAAATCCTTTGAATAATTGGTTCAAAAGGATCACATTTACAGTTGTTTAACATATTGTATAAATTGTTAGGCAACCTGATAGATTCCCAGAGACAATCTGTCACCAGCGATAGACCTTTCACATGATGTTTGCTTTCACACTTGTTAAACTCTTGTCATAATTTTTACAATGCTATAAATAGGTTTTCAAAGTATTTTGCAGCTTTCTAAGTTAGCTTTCTTATGTTTTGTCAACTGTTGAAATATTATTTTAACTTGACAGCTTCCTTTGCAAGGCCTTCAGCTGGCCACTGGTGTGTGCCATGGCTGGGAAAAGCAACTCAAAAAAGGCAGAATTTCCCATTGTGGTATTTTGTGCCAGTCTGGCGCTTTGGCAGCACTGCAAGAAGAGTGAAGGGCTTGATCTTCATGGCTGTTGAGCTGATTTAGCAGTAAGTGCAGTTAAAGCCAGCCTTGGTCAGTCACTAGAAAGAAACAAAGGGCTCTATTCTGAGCATGTATGAAAAAGATAGGTTTTCTGGAGGGAGTGATTTCTCTTTTCTTTCTCTTTTGTCTTTTCCCTTATCAAACACTGGAACAGGCTCCTCAGGGACATGGTTGAATCCTCATTCCCTGAAAGGCAGAGATGTGGTGCTGAGGGACATGGTTTAACATGAGCCTTGGTAGAGCTGGAGAACTGTAGGACTCAATGATCTTGAAGGTCTTTTCCAACCTAAGACAATCTGTGATTCTTTTTTTTTTTTTTTTTCTGTAGCTGACATTTGGCACCTCTACCAGTGTGGTGAGAGTGTGACAGATCCCTTAATCTTGGATTTTTTTTTTTCCCCATTATGGTACACACTGTGTTTTCTCTTCTCTTCCCCTTAGTCCTGGACCTCTAATCTGAATGGGTAAGCCACAGCATTGTCTTACTGTTGCCCAGTAATATTTCCAGAGGTTAAAAAGAGCCTTTGGTTTCTGTTGGAGTTAGTGGTGATCTATCTGCACAACACCAGCAGCTTGACCTCACTGCTCTGTTGAGTGGTAGCTGTGTAGGTTAAACAGCTGTGGATGCTGCTAGAAACAAGAGTGCTAGAAATGCTGTAGCAGTACCTCATGCAGGGTAGCCTTTATTCAAGTAATTTTTGCTCTGGAATGTGTGATCCCTCCTTGCCTGTAAATGCCTGGTTTAATTAAGTGAGGATCTCGATGATGACATGCAGACTTTATTTTGTATTTTTTTTAATTCTTGTAAACTTCCCCTGCTTGCCCTTTCCCTCATTCTCTGATCTTTAGAAAACCTCAGCTCATGAAAATAAAAGCTGAAAAGTGTTTTCTGTAGTTAGTGTAATATGAGTAAACACAAACACCTTGAATCATGGATTTGCATGCCATGAGTGTGCTGCAGGCTCTTGTCTAGCTTTGACTCGAGATTTTAAGTAGGTAGAGCAGGCGTAAGTGATTTCCTTGCTGAGAGCTGAATAGCCTCTTTCAGACACCTTTGGGTGTGTGTTAGCGTTCGGCAGTGCTGCAGAGTGGTTGGTTGGAGGAAGGCTGTGGGCTGTATAAAATGAAGGGTGGCCTGCATTCAGCTGATGGGCGGGAATTGCCCCTCTCGGTTCCTCCTCATCCTGCTCTTGGACCTGCAAGAGCTTCCCCTGGGAACCAATCTGTCAGTGTCAGCTCTCCAGGGGATAGAAAGGTGATGTGTGCCACTGGTCTCTCAGAAGATGCATCTGCTTTTATTTTGAAAATTCCATTTTTACAGACTAGTTGCTTGTTTTCAGAGGAATGCTTTGCACATCTGCTGAATGCCTTAAGGAGTAAATTCCTTTAGGTTGAATTCCTTCAGGTTGTAATATGCTTCAGCAATGGATTTGAAGAATATTTTTCTCCAGGAAGTCTTAGTAACCCTTTCAAATACTAAATGAATAGAGTATCTGTCTTGTGTAACTCGGTAAGCACAGAGACATTATTCCTTATGAACAAAATTTAATTTCTGCTTTTATTTTTTTTCTCCCCCCCAGTTATTTTCTTCACTCAGCAATTAAATGGGAGTAATTTTCTCTGTGCTATGTTTTTCCTTCTATTTGTGTGACTCAGGAAAAATCACAAGGAAATTGAGTGGTCAGAAAAAAACAAATTGTAAAGAATTTAGATGGATATGTTACATTGAATCGTAGATCATTAAGGTTGGAAAAGACCTCTAAGATAATTGAGTCAAACTTTAACCCAACTACTGTGACCACTAAACTATATCCTGAAGCGCCGCATCCACATACTTCTTGAACACCTCCAGAGATGGTGACTCTGCCACCTCCTTGGGCAGCCTATTGCAATGCCTGACCAATTTCTTTCAGGAAAGAAATTTTTCCTACTATCCAACCTAAACCTCCCCTGGCACAACTTAAGCCCATTTCCTCTCATCCTATTGCTAGCTACTTGGGAGAAGAGATCTCCAGACTAAGCAATTCCAGGTCCCTCAGATGCATCTCTACGAGATGCCCTCCAAACCACTCACCAGCTTTGCTGCCCTCCTCTGGATGCCCTCCAGCACCTCAAGATCTGTCTTACACTGTGGTGCCTGGAACTGAACCCAGTAGACAAGCTGTGGCCTCACCTGGGATGGGTACAGGGACACGATCACTTTACTGGTCCTACTGGACACACTGTTTTTGATCCAGGCCAGCTTGCTGTTGGCCCTGTTGTGCCATTCTGTCCGATGTTGCAGAAGAGTGAGGTGGTTCTGTCCTACCGTTACATCAGGAGCGTTGTGTTGCCTGTGTCACAAAGAGCAGTGAAGATGCCAAGAAAGGGCCTGTTTACAAACTTCATGGTTGTAACCTTGTTGGTTGAAGGAGGCAAATTGGTGCTTGTGGCTGTTGATGTTCAGGGAAAAAAGCAAGACACTGGCAATTTTTTGGTTTCTGGCCTTGCTGAGCAGTCAGTTTGGTCAATATGTGTTTCTTTGTAAATTTTAATGAAACTTGTTTGGTGGACTCAGACTTTTTTTTCTGCTTTATAGCTATTTTCTTAACTGCATCATGTGAAGGGAGTATCTTGCTTGTTTGTGCTCGTAAATCCAGGAGATGTGTGTTTGTTTGGTCTATCTTAGGTTAGTCTGGTTTCCTCTCCCCTCCTTATAAAATAAAGTTAAATAAAAACTGTTAGTTATGTTTTGGCATTGATGAAACACTGGAGATTGGTGCCTGCCTTTTTGGAGGGGGGAAGGCTTTGGGAGCTGCTTGCTGCATTGGAGCATCTGCACATGTTTTTAATAACTGTATGTGGAACAGATTATCCTGCTGGCTCTTCCTGGCCGTTATCAAGGTTACTCTTGTTCTTGCTTTTACACAAGTCTTCTTTTGGCAGGCAGAAAGAATTTTTTTGTCTGCNAAAAAAAAAAAAAGAGGGCGGGGGAGGGGGCAGGGAGTAAGAGGGGAAGAAAAATACCCATGCAAGAAATTGAATTCCAAAACCTGTTTGGTCCAAGAAAGTGGAATAGTTGATGAAAAGAGCAACCCTCCTGTCTCCACTAAACTGCACAGCATGTGTGTCTGTCTGCCTGCTTTTCCAGAATGGCAGTGTCAGGTCTCATCTCCTCCAGTAAGGTGTGTTTGTGTTTTTTGTGTTGTGTGAGTTTTTTGGGTNTTTTTTTTTTTTTTTTTTTGCAGAATTTTTCTGAGTCAAATTCAGTCTCCGAAAGTAATCTCATACTGTTCCATAAAACTCCTTTTTGAATCTGATTAAATGCCGTGGATCCTAATGTTTCAGATTGGAAAGCAAAACATCCAAAACGATCCTGCTTGCCTTTTTTTTTTTTTTTTTTTCCATGTGGAGAAGACAGCTTGAGATTTGCTGGTTCTGGAATTGTTTTATTTTTGTTGTCTGCAGCACTGAAATAATTTCAAGTTGAAGAGCTGCTGAACTAACACGTTGTTGGAGATGGGGGAGGAAGTGAGCTGTGACTGGGTAGCACCGTCTGAATACCAACTTGTCAGAAAGTTGCTCTCAGCTAATCCCCGGGAGGAAGTGAGCTATAATCAGTACTAAGTGAGCTAATCACAGGAAATCTATTGCTCAACAGGAGCTTTAAAAAAAAAAAAAAAAGAGGGCGGGGGAGGGGGCAGGGAGTAAGAGGGGAAGAAAAATACCCATGCAAGAAATTGAATTCCAAAACCTGTTTGGTCCAAGAAAGTGGAATAGTTGATGAAAAGAGCAACCCTCCTGTCTCCACTAAACTGCACAGCATGTGTGTCTGTCTGCCTGCTTTTCCAGAATGGCAGTGTCAGGTCTCATCTCCTCCAGTAAGGTGTGTTTGTGTTTTTTGTGTTGTGTGAGTTTTTTGGGTTTTTTGGTTTTTTTCCCAGGTATTGAAAGATGGTGGTGTGGGGAGGCTGAGGATAAGCTATCTGCCAAAACCACTGGAGGCTTGATGTCAATATACCAGGAATGAGTCTCCAGACATTTTCAACAGATTTTTTTAATGATATAAACTGAGTGGGACATGGCTGTCTTAAATTTGCTTTGGAGCAGCACATGCTACCTCTTCTATCGTGTTGGGTTTAATTACTCTGTGCTGCTTTTTTCACTTGCCATTTTCTCCCTTGGAGGTTGTTTTTGTGAGATGTCTCTTTTCCTCTGCTCTGGACCTGCCTGTCCCGGATACTGCTGTTTGTGTGTGACAGATGTTACTAGTAGCACCCTATAAGGCTCTACAGGAAGGCAGCAAATGACAGCTGCCACCCTGCAGATTGCTGTAGGGATAACTTCAGTTTCTGAGCCTTCATGCCTTCTGCTGGAGCATGGACAGGGAAACATGCTTACCATCAGGGCTTTTTCACTTGTGGTCTCTTCTCTTCATCTGTTCCTGCTATAGTGGCACATCAAGGATTATGATTACAATGGCAAAGTGGTTATGTTTCTTAATGCATTGTTAGCCTGATATCCATTACTTCTGCTTTTTGATCAAGAATGCAAAATAGACACAATTTGGTGTTTGTGTTGCTCCTTCTGTGTTACACTGTCAGTAGTAAATGGGTGGAGTAATTTTTACCTGCCATAAACAGAACTGAGTTTTAGAGTACCCTGGGCTGTGTATGGAGGATTTAATTTATTTCACTGATTTAGTTCTGGCTCCTCAGAGATCTGTTACTTAAGTGGCAGTGTAAAGCCAGGATATGATGTACCAGCAGTAGGAATTTATGTGCATGTTATCAAGCAGCCTTGAGCTTGATCTCTTTTGGGTTTGTGTTTCGTTTTGTGTTCAAAGCAGTAGTCCAGTTTACTTTTGCATCAAATCTCAGTCAGTGAAATACAGATGCAGCCTAGACTCCTCAACTATGTTAATTGGAACATCTTCAGAAGACAATTCAACTCATGTGAACTTTCTGCACCAGCTCTTTCATTTGATGCATGGTACTGAGAAGGGATCTTGTCAGTGTTTATAAATATTTAACGGGTGGAGGTCAAGAGGATGGGGCTGGGCTCTTTTCAGTGGTGCCCAGTGACAGGACAGGGGACAGTGGGCACAAACTAGAGCACAGGAGATTTCACTTAAACAAGGGAAAAACTTTATTTTGAGAATTCTCAAGTGGGCTGCCCAGTGATGTTGTGGAGTCTGCTTCTCTGAGACTTTCAAAACCAAACTGGGTGCCATCCTGGGCAGTTTGCTCTGGGTGACCCTGCTTTAGGAGGAGATTGGACTAAATGGTCTTCCAACCCCCACCACTCCATGTGTCTGTACTTCCTATCCCTGCTTGGGGCCTTGCAGTACTACAAGCCAAGGCTTATGTGCATGCATGCAGAATGCATGCTTAAAACTTTATTTGCTCATGTGCAAGTGCTCTGGAAAAAATGCAACTGTGCACTACAGCAGATAGAAAATTATTATAGTTGTTCTACAAATAGATTTGAGAGGAAAATTGTACACTTAGAGAAGGTGGAGAAGCTGAATGGCATCCAGGTAGTGAGGAAGTGCAATGGTGGTAGAGCTTGGATGGGAATGCATGTCAGCCCTGATACTGATCCTGAGGGAGGTGGTGTGAGCCAGGACTAGCATAAGACCTGTATTTAGGAAGCTCTTCAGGAAGCAGCCTGGTTTTATGCTCACACAGGGGGCCGTGGGGGGAGTAGGGGAACCCCCGAGGGGGGGAACAAAAAACCCACAAGGCAAAGCCAGAGCATTTAGACTCATGTGCTGCAGCAGTGTGTGTTCATTGGCTTTCTGCAAGTTCTGTCCAGTTCTCACTGTACTTTCCAGCTTTTACTCACTGTCCAGGTGAGCACCAGATTGGTAGAGTTAGATGTCTGCCTTTTCCAAACAAAATGATTCTATGATTTTGTGAATGCTGTGATCGTGTGGTTTTGGGTGTTTTCCCACCAGTGGCAGCAAGAAGAACTCCTGTTTCTCTTCTGTGACCTGGCCATAGGTTATTGTGCCCTTTTCTTCTTCAAAAGGAGAAGTAGTGAACAGCAGTGCTGACTCCTGGAACATTGCAGTAAAAACAAAACTCTGAATATCTATGCCAGTTGGTCACTGCAGGTCTCTTCAGGAGCTAGGAGGAAGAGGGTGGATTAAACAAGACAAGAAACTGCCCTGTGCTTTTGTTGCCACAGCCTCATTGCGCAAAGGTGAAAAGAGTTACACTTGTGAGGAAAGTGGCTTAAAGTTTCTCACTGTTGTTGGTGGTGACTGATTTAGGGTGGCAGAGACCCTGGCTGGCTGCTTGCTGTTGCCTCTGCAGCGGAGAGCACATTTGCTCTTCAGCTGCAGAAGTTCATATTAATACATTGTCTCAGGCTGCTGCGGATGGAAGAGAGAGTACTTCTGTTTTGGTTGCCCCAGTGCAGGGCAGTAAACCTTTGTCAAAAGGAGGGGGTAGCTATTTGGAGTACTGTCATAATTGAAGCCTTGTGGTCACCAGTGCTGGTACCTGAGTGTGTTTTGTGGAGGGAG
The DNA here is from genome assembly GCA_013399055.1 of Ramphastos sulfuratus. Taxonomy (NCBI): domain Eukaryota; kingdom Metazoa; phylum Chordata; class Aves; order Piciformes; family Ramphastidae; genus Ramphastos; species Ramphastos sulfuratus. Next base: position 193,122 of record WBNM01015571.1, on the reverse strand, counting down.
CAGCAGAACTGTTAGGAGAAAAGCTTTCTGCTCTTTGTGTCCTGTTTTTGTGAGTACAGTGGGTTGCAGCCTGTGGTGGGAATGAATCTGTTTGAAGTCAGTAGTTAAGTATTGTTTGCAGCTTCACAGCTTGTCTCTGTGGTCCATTCCATTGCTTTCTAGTTCTTGTAATTAAATGTAGTGCAACTAGTGATTATGGGGGAGTTGCCAATGTGTTGCTACTGGTATTGTCTTCATCAGCAAAGGTCAAAGTGAATCCCTTTCCTCTGATTGTGTCCTCTTCCATATATTTCCTTTTGCTTCCTCTGTCATCTGGGTTATTGGACTAGATCATCTTTTGAGGTCCCTTCCAGCCCCTGACATTCTGTGATCTTTCTTCCAGATTTAAAAGAAAACCTTTATGTGGTTGCTCAAACTTAGGTTAACCATTTAGTGAATGTCTTTCAAGTTACATATGCACCCCAACGCCAATTACTGTGTTTTCTGATTCTACCAGAGAAGTGTGAACCCGACATCCCCTTTGGCAGTATGCAGATTCATGGCAGCCACTGGAAACGGCTCAAATTGTCCTGGTCCTTGCAGTTCCCTGCACAAGCTGTGATTCAGCAAGGCAGCCACGTGGGTGAGGGTGCAAGAGTCATTGTGCTATGAACAGGCTCCTTTTGAGAAAGGAGCTTCAGGCTGTATTTGCACTCTCCTTTGGGCTTTCTCTTTTTTTT